>JAOTRI020102184.1:0-14034 GCA_028564885.2 Zoanthus sanctaehelenae
AGTCGCACATGAATTAAGTTACTTAAAGAAAACAAAGAACATCTCCCCTTTATTTTAATCATTGTTTAACCAGACACAGTATAGATTAGATATTTTACTTATGCGAATTTTATCCAATTTTAAATACTTTTACTCCGCTATAGATTTATACTATAGAATACTGATGAAGGCTGCCACAAGTGCTGCCGAAACGTCAATTTAAGATTTTAACCTTTTTTTACGTGAAAACGGTGAAGCATATTTTATAGTTTTAAGTATCATATTACATGAAAAACACATAAGACTGTTAAAACTGGGAAAGTAGTAAATTACTTAAAAGGTTTGCTATTTCCATTTTTTGTTTTCAAATACACGAGATGTTAATTTGTGATAGGTAATTAGTATGTTATATATAAGTTAAATAATCAGCAAAAACAAGCATCTTAAACCTGGATGGCTGGATGGATTTTAGTAAAAGACAAAGCATTTCAGGGATATACACTTGAGAGGTGATTCTTTCAAAATTAACTGTAGCCAGTAAGTGTTCTTTGTACCTTTTTCGTAGGACGCTAAGTACATGGAAACCAACATCGAAACGAGATAATGGATAGGAAGCAACACAAACTAATATGTATGGAGAACTCCAGAAACATGATCTCTGAAGTGTAATAGATGGACAGTAACAACCAAGTTGGCTACATGACTGCATGTGTAAGCTGCTGTAAAAAACCTGTTCGAAAGTTTACTAAAATGTGACGGCGATTAGATATAACACACAACTCGAGGCTGACAATCCTAGAATCATACCACCATAAGATGTATTTGGAGTTTTCATTGTGATTGTTAATACCCTGTATAAGGTGGTCCAAGAAGTCTTGGATTCTGGGTCCCTGGTACTGGATTCTGGGTCCCTGGTACTGGATTCTAGGTCCCTGGTACTGGATTCTTGATCCCAGGTACTGGATCCTGGATCACAGTTGTTGAATTTTGGATAGTGAGTAGTGGGTTATTTATCCTAGGTACTGGATTCTGGACCCTAGATTTTGGATTCTAGATTCCAACTACTGGATTCTAAATCCCAGGAACTGGATTTTGGATACAGGCGGCTTTTGGATTTTAGATGCTAGTTACTATATCCTAGGATTCTGGATTCTTGATTTTGGATTTTAGATTCCAAGTATTGAATTTTAAATCCCAGGAACTGGACTTTGGGTTTAGGCTTCTGAATTTTGGATCCCAGTTATTAGATCCTTTGTCAGTGGATGTCAGATTCCTAAAAACGTGATACCATTTATTGGCTGGATAGACTAGGATTCCAGATTTCATATACATACATTTTCTGGATGTTGGACTCTTGATGACAGTTGGAATTTATAGCTTTTGTTTTTGATCCTTTTTTATACCGACATTATACCAGTCAATTTTTTGAAAGGTTGTAGTTGCACAAAATTATCACACAAAACAAACATTTAGTATTATTTAATATTAGTTCAATAGAGTCAACATGCTCTCAGTAGTGCCGGTTCTGTATAATGAAAATAGAAGATACTGGGAAAACATAACTTGCAATAACTTTATGCATGAAGTGCTACAATGACATTGACCACTTTGCGAGTGGATAAATGAGTGATCTTGCGAGTGGATAAATGAGTGATCTTGCGAGTGCATAAATGAGTGATCTTGCGAGTGCATAAATGAGTGATCTTGCGAGTGGATAAATGAGTGATCTTGCGAGTGGATAAATGAGTGATCTTGCAAGTGGATAAATGAGTGATCTTGCGAGTCCACTAGTAATGGAATGAACGGATGTTGGGGAAAATCTGTAACAATAGAAAGTCGTTCATCCAATCATATCATTGCTCACATAATCGATTAAAAGCTGCTGAGAAATATTGAGTCAATTCTTAGTTGGGCTACAAGCATTTGCAGGAAACTTTTGATTGCATTGGGTGCTTGTATACCATATTTTACATTCTTGTCTCCACTCTCCTTTGCAACGTCCAGTGAACCAGTTGACCACGGTAATAAAAATAAGGAATTGTTCTTTTTTTATTTAATAGTTTTCAGTACAGAGTTTTTGTCCTAGATTAGTATTGCACAATGTTAATGTAGGTATGTGACAAAGGTATTTATAAACTATGTGATTTCCTATATTGTTGTTGTTCATGTTGTTAGTGCACATATGTAATATAGGTTTTATATACAGAATGTGCGTTCCTAGATTAAAGAAATGGTTCATAGGTACAGTGCATCTATCCAGTTATTGAGCACGCGGGAAGTCGTGCTTCTCTAGCTTTTTGAGAGCTTAAAGCAACTTCCCAAGTGCTCAATGTCTAGATAGATGCACGCTGTACCTATGAACCATTTCTTTTATAATATAGATTTCACTTTCAATAAAAGATTTATTCAAAACGAAAACTTAATTTTCTGATCAAGTTACAAAGTCTCCATACGATACGTAGTCGTGAATAAAGTTGTAGCAAGTTGAAAAGGCGCGAAAAGGTTTACCAATCTCCAGCTAGAAGTTCATCTATACATGTAATGAATAACAATGTTACAACAACGAAGTTTTGAGGACTAGTTTAGAATCAACAAATAATGTAAATATATACTAAATCATCATTCAAACTGAGAAGGAAGATGAGTCTGACAAAATCGCATTGAACTGTTTTTGAAAATTGTTCAAAAATTGACGGTATTTTCAATGATAACGCAAGACACGGATACGTTAAGTGTTGTGTACAACGTTCATGTTGGAAATGGTGCAGTGGTAGAACACCGGATATTGCACTTGGGATAGAAGATTGAACGAAGTCGTGGGATTCATGACAACTTGACTTTGTGTGACCACGTTTCGGCTTTGGAGTCGCGTGGAACTTCCATGCAAAGCTAAGCAAAGCAAAGTTGTGACTTGTGTAGTTGAGATGTTGAAGGCCTTGAGTTGTGAGGCTACGTTGACCTTCTCGACCTCATGGACAAAAATAGAGTACAATGTTGAACCAAAAGGGAAAGTTGTGAAGCAAAAGAAAAAGCTGCACTGCTTTAAAAGCTTTCGGAGGTCTTCGACTTTAATGGCAGGTTTGTGTTGTGGATTTTCCTTGCCGCTGCGTTTCATTGCTACCAGCTGAGCATCCAACATCTGATTTGATCTAGAAAATCTTGAATAATTTGAAATGTGGATATTTCCGTTGTATGGAGAAGCGTTGAGGTAACGCTTCATGGAGGAGCGAAAACCTAGTAAACTCGACCACTGTAAGTATCCATCATTTGTGTTCTCGCTTCCGCATAAATAAATTAAATCATCTAAAATTTTGATTCAACTGATCAACGGACATTGACTCCAATGGAGTTTAAAATTTTCTTGCTGCACACCATGCTGATTCGAACAAAGGTAACATACATTGTTTTAGATTTAAAAAAAAGTCGGAATTTATTTTTTACCCAAATTGTTTTACATTTCCTTTTTTTGTTGGTTTCAAAGAAAATACAGCTTCCTAGTTGTGAAACCGGCTAGAGTAATTGTTAATATTTTTAAAATGCGTAAAGTTTTAAACACTTTAGTTTACTTTTTAGTTTTTAAACTCATTATTTTTCTTAAAGAATGATATGTAAAATTAATTAGTATTAGTGGAACACGATTAAAACTTTGGTTTTTCAAAACGTTTTCAGAACGAACATAAGTACTGAAAACATTTTGTATAGCAGCGCGTACAGGTAACTTAGTCAGTGAGACAAGTTTATAATAACTACAGCTTTTAAATTGTACACATTATAATTATTTGTGAGCCACGACAATTAAACACAAGTTCTGTTATTAATTTCGACTAAACATAATAAATGTTATGGAGACCAATTTGCTGATTGCTTTGTCCTCTTTTAGTGCCTTTCAATTCAGAAACAACTTTTTTTAACTCTTCTTCCGACAAAATGGGAACCATGTTGTGTTTGGGCTTTCTTGAAAAGCATTATTCAGCCACGGAAAATCCAAGCTAAAATTTTGCATTTTTTCATCGTTTCGAAATAGATTATTTCTAGCCATTAGCGTGCTCCATTGTAGTTTTGTTCATGTTTTTTAGCCAATCAGAACTTGCGATTTCACGTAACTATTTTACAATATATTTTTAAAGAATGGAATTATCCAGACAAATACAGATAATCGATTTCCTCAAACCATAGATTAGTATCTTATTATTATATACATGAGTAATTACGGTATTACCCTCTCGAAATTGATAAGAAGTTATTATATACTTTGTTAACTATCCTTACGGATTTTCCCGAATGGTTCCCGCCATTGTACCAGAAGAAACAATTCTTTCCATTGTTGCCTGCAAACTCTTCAGTGCACTTTGTGCCTAAAAGAAAAATGAAAAATTGTTTTACTTCTCAAACTCTACTATACTCTTCCGTTTTAGCATCTCACATGCAGATAAAAAATATTCTAACAATCGGTATAACAGAGATATCTAACGTCATCCAAAACTACCGCCTTAAGCCGTTGATACTTATAGCCAAAACTTGTGTGTAACACCAGGTTCATAAAAAGGTGTTACAACTTGTTTTTATCACCATTCCGATCGATGCAAACTCTAGTTTTACATAAAACAATCTACTTTGAACTAAACTAAAAGAAACACAGCATTCAACTATTAGGATCAAACTCAAAATCAAAATTAATCATTGAATGCTGTCTTTCTAGATATTAGGGACACTACGAGTCACTAGCCCAAGGGGTCGTATGCCAAATAGGCTAGTCAAACTCGCAGTCCATGAGGCCGAGAGGTCTAATTGTTTTACTGTAGTATAAAGCTAGTAATTGGTCAAAAAGGGAATTACAAATTATATTATTGAAGAAATCTTTTAATATTATTGCAAAACGGGACTCATTACTGTTTTGATCCGCCATCATCTCTACTAGTAGGCTATCACAAATAGACCTGTAGCAGAGTAGCCAATCAGAATTCAGGATGAGTGTTAGCTCCTTCAGCCCTTCAATCTTTACTGCACATATGTACTCCTGAATGCATTATTCACAGTATGACATTCAAACAATGTTTACCTGTTCTAAACTTTCCTTATCATCTTCATCTGGAGACGTTCTCAAAAGAAGCTGCAACAAGTAATAACTAAAATGTGAAATTATGGATGAGACATGCAAACCTTAACTGTCAACATCATTGAAAACTTATACACATTGAAATGAAAGCAATGAGTAAATGTTATTCAGGTGGCTGAATGATAAATTCATATGTATTACTAAGGCAACATTAAACTTTCTTATTATGCAATACGAGTTCTCATGGTTCGGTAATACCTGGTGCATTCATAACATACACAGAAGGTCACCGATTCAATTCCCATTTAAAACTTAAACCTTTTTCTCAGTTTAACATCTTATACAAACTAATTTTTGTGTATATTACACTACCAGTTATTGTTTGTGTTTAGTTATTTACATTTAAGGTTCTGAAAGGAGATTCCTCTCTTAATTGTAAAGCAAAGGGTTACTAAAAAAATTGCTTGTTTATGAAGAGGGCATTCTTAATAATCTTTAAACGATGTGATCTGCTATGCAAAGCTATCCCAGACCATTATCAAATAAAACATTTAACAACGTTATTAAAATAGTATAAGTATGTTTTTATAGTATTCTTGTGCAGCAGTTGATGTTTGTGACCCCAAGGACTCAAAAGAATAAAGCTAAATCCTTTCGAGCTTAGTGGCCCATGGAGCCGGCGCTTATCTCCGGTTTCTGTAGTGTTAAGCGGATGAGAGTCCTTGACTCCCCCTGGATGGGACACTAATCCATTGCAGGTTAGCTTCTAGCAGACGCTGCTACTCATTTACCTACCCCGGGAGGAAAGCTGAGTTGGCTTAGGCAGAAAAAAAGGCCACACAAAGATTCAAATCTCGGCAAAGTGCCGGGATCGAACTCGGGACCTCGTGGCCAACTGCGTGCCAACCATGTCGACTCAAAAGAATAGATAACTGGAATGTGTGAACAATGCATTGTACAGGAAACTCAGCTAAAGTTGTGAGGATTACCAAAGGGAATAAGTGAGTGTAGATGGATAGGAGTAAGAAGAATGCAGCTTAGTTCAGGTGAAACAGTACCACTGTATAATAGGGACGAGATGACTATCAACCATACAGACTGTGGCAATAATGATGACACAAGAGGCAACTAAGGCTCTAAATTGACTGGTCACTAATTAACAAGAGAATAATAAAGGCTCGTTTCTACTCTCTAAGCTCACAATGATACATGTGTAAGTGCCAATTAATAATGCCCATGAGTTTATAAAAGAAGATTTCTATGAGAAAATACAGAAAGTAGCCGAGAATATTGTTAATTATCAATGGAGATATCTATGCAAATGTGTAACACCTTGTAAGTAAACTAGAAAAAGCAATGGGATGGCACGAACTGGGAGGGGTTAATAAAAATGAACTGATGTATGCAAGTGAACATCAAATAGAAACTCCTTCATAACTTCAAATTCATATTCTATATTGCATATGTTCTTACAGAGAACCTAAGCCTGTTTGCTAGCTATGATATGCTGATGAGGACTAAAAAGGCCGAAACAGCTGTCCATGGCTGCTCGCAATCAGGCTCACTATTTTTTTATGGTAGATTTAGGGGTAAAGCCCACTACCAACGTGGCCATGGTGCCCTACTTAGCAACTAGCACATTTGTGCTATCTACACTTGATGTTTATTTTCATAGCCACATCCCACAAGCATTACCCTTTTTATTGCAATATTACTACAAACATCAAGATGACAGTGGCTTAATGTTCAAGATTAATGGTAAAGGAATCTAAAGCCTTTCTCATGATAAAAGATTAATTATTACATTATTGATTCTGCAAAAAAACTGATATCAATGTGAAATATTTCTTATTAACCCCTTCAGTCCAAGTTAAATTATCAAATTCTCCCAAATTGAGCCCATAATATTCATTGCCCAAGTTTGAGAGAATTTCACTTTTAATCTTTAGTAGTTTGCTTTGTTTGATCAATTCTCAATGTCTTATTATCATATTTTGTATTTGTTATGTTACTGTAGGAGAAGTTGAGTGTTGATAACTGTACCTTCATAAGATCAAAGTATCGAAGGCAGTGGTAAATCGGAGTCATCAGTAACTTAGGTAAGCAATATTGAACTGCCTCCTTAAAACCTGATTCCATTGACTGTGCAATAAAGAAAGCAAACATTATTGAACACAAAGGTCAAACTTATATGTAAGCTATAAAACCCAAATTAAGGAAGTTTGTATCAATTCAACTATTTTCAAAACTTTGCATCTTATATTGTACAAACTACGTTTGATGAGCTAAATGAGTAATGAATCAAAAAAATGAATTAAACATGTTTGCTAGATGTGATGTAAAGCATTACACCAGACCTGGTAATAATCATGCAGGAACTGAAGGTTTGGCTAGCATGTTTGCCTCTAGGGGCTAGGAAAAGCTTTTATAGTAAATAAAACATTCAATTGTAAATTGGTTGCAAGATATATATACAGTGCTCAAAATTAGCGGTCGTCCGGTCGTCCAAGACGACCAAAAAGTTTACAGGGCAACCAATTTTTAGTAAAATTAAGAGGCTGGTTGTCTGAGGAAAAAACAATGGACAACCCCGCCAAAACTTAAATAGAAAATAAATTAACCATAAACAGCACCTGACCTATGCGACGGTTTTGTTTTGTCAATGTTCGGTAGTGTGAAGTTAATAATAATTTGCCTCAGCTAAGCGTTTTCCTGTCTTTTGGATATCTGTAAGTTCTACAAAACATTGCCAGGTACGAAAATGTATGGAGGCAATCAAGATCAAAGACGCCGTTTTAAATATTCCACAACTTAAGCCAAGACTTCTGCAAAAACCATTGCTGCACACTAAGAACTATGGGATTAGTTCAAGCTTGACCGTCATGTGATTACATCTCAAGCTCTACACTATCCTTAAATAAACTAAGAGTAAAGTGCCAGTTCAGTTCAAGCCACGCTGATTTTGTGTTGTACAAACTAAAGGCAAAGTTAACACGTAATTAAATGCACTAAGAAGACAAAAATGGATGTGTTTTTGAGTAGTGCACTTAAATGTGTAGTTTTTTCTACCGGGCAACCAAGGATTCATCAGGGCAACCAAATTCACGGATTTGGTTGCCCGACTTTTGAAATACGGACAACCTAGATTTTATTTTTAATTGCGAGTACTGGTAGCCAGTTATAAAATTGTACTGGTTAAATATTCAATTGAAGGCTAAATCTACTATATATAGGCCACTATGTTCTACTTCATAAATAAGGGAATACGGTCAATAACAAAAAAACGTCGGTAGCGGCGGAGTTCTAAAAACCGACTAACTGGCAATCAACCATACACTTGAGAACATGTACAGTAGCTTTGAAACAAAACATGCATGATTGGGTTTTAAAAATTATTTAGCAACACGAGCTTTTCTTACCTTCAGGCAAAGAGCAAACTTCGTCATGAACTGAAAGCATTGTTTCCCTTTCGCTGCTGAGATATCTACACCTACATTTCAAACACAGTGTTCATAGTGTCATTAATATAGAGGATACAATTCGGTATTTGGCGTGACTGAAAATGTGAATTTCACTTTGAAGTGATTTGAAAATAATAATCTATAAGCAACAAAAAAAAAAAACAGGCAGGAAAATATCTTATAACGCGCGCGGGAGAATCCGGGATACAAATACGCAATCTAGTTATTTTATAGAGAAATGACTCCATTACTGTCATCTTTAATAAGATTACATTACTTTGCACTCATTCCTAGGAAGATAATCATTGAAATGGTCAAATTCTTGATCTTACTTAAATTTCAAATGTAATTTTTCTGCACCCTCCGCTAGTCAACTGCTCGTTCCTTCAGGGAAGTAACTCTACCACTTCCTCTAATTTTGGTATAGCGCTTTAATGATGTTTTCCTTTCTCGTTGTATAATATACTTTCATCTATATGGTAAACATAATTAAAAGAACTTTCACATGTCGCCCACCTATGTTCTTCATGCTTAAGGGCGATAGCAAGTCTTTTGGACAGGTCATGATAACAATGAAGTACTGCTGACTCAACACTGGCCTGTTGTGGAGAAAGTTTAATTATAAATAAATAATCACGTTACTTTTTAACTCTTTCATTGCCAAGTAATGCAAGAGTTATTATGAAGAGAGGGAAAACAGGAATCTCTATAGCAGAACTGCCAGAAGATAGATTCCAACTTATAATCTGTAAATCAAATAATCAGCAAAACTACGAAACTTCTTTATTTGTGATTACAGCTAGAGACCTTCATTTTATTCTGGATTTTGGTTGCACAGGTAAGGATTGAAATATTCCCAAAATAGATGATTTCAAGATCGCATAAATTTTTATTGGTCACAATATCTTACTGGGCTACCTGTGGTAAGCCCAGTTATAAAATAGGTTTGTTTCTTTGTGATTTTGTCATCCAGACAAAATGTATATCCCACAATTCCTTGCGGAACTAACTCGTCTCACAAGGTTCATTTATTTCTCAATTGTGTTGTTAGAAGTGGCACCTGGTGTAAAATGATCGATGACCGGATATCACATAGCTACACGCGGATCACTAACACACCAGAAACAATTTCTAATATGTCCGCCATCTTAACTCTTTCACACCAACACCATCCTGGTCAGAGGTAATCTTACACAGGATCCCCAGTCTTTGGGACATATCATGACACCTGGAATAGCGAACGCTTTTAGACCATCTTGTTAAATGTTTTATGAATTGGCTCTAAGGAGCTTTTGAATAATCTAAGTGAAGAAATTTATCAACACGAGAGAAAGTGTTTAATTTCAGAACACAGAGAATAGATTTTTTTTTCTATTTTTGGCCTAACGAAAGAAACACTGTCTCGAGTGTTTGATATTATCTTCTCAATCGAAACTAAATTTAAGGACTAAAAATGTATTGTAATTAATTAAGATTACATTAATAATTGTTATGATTTATTTTGCTTTAACTTGATAAATTATATTTTCTAGTGAGTGAATAACCTTTAAACGTATTGTTATAATTGTGTCAAATACTGCTTTCTGAAAAAGGAATTGAATGAATGAAATTTCAAATATAGGAGGAAATTTGTTACAATGAAACGTCGACTCTTTTAAGAAACAATGTCAGGTAAAACATATATATTAGTTGTTTTTAAAACTACTAATAATCTTAATACTAGTCTTCAGGCTTTCACGTGGGTAAAACATGATTAAAAAGATATAAAAAACCTATTATTAAAAACACTTTACGGTTTACAGGTGTTTAAAAATACATTTAAGTTTCACAGGCTTCATCAGAATAATATAAAATGTGAAAAGTTGCGGGTAAAAGTGAACGGAAACTGAATTTGCATAAGTGATAAAAGAATAAAAAAGCTATTGTTCTATGTGTAAAAAGGAAAGATACAATATAACAGTTAATCATGCGGTATGGTTATTGTTAATTTAAAATTGTTTCCAAGTAAAACTGACTTTGTACGAGCCATCTGTGTAAGAATTATTTGGGTGTTTTTTAATTTCAATAGCTTCTTTGATTATTCCTGGTATATATTTTTGTGTTTGAATATATAATAATATAATAATAATATCTTTGAATACCTAACTTTTAACAAACCTGCAGCACAAAGACAATGTTAAAAAGCTTCATCATAACTCCTTCATTTATACAGGATTCGTTTGTTTTCTGTTAGAAATTAAAATTGAAAAACGTTTTATTGAAAATTGTCTTGTTCATAAATCGATTCCTGCGCTGATTCAATTAAATACGAGGCCTAAATTAAACATTGACCTTTCACAATCACCACGTAAAAATAATCAGATTTAATGAATGCCAGTAGTGCTTAATCAAGGTAACATTATCAAAAAAACTTTGAAGGACCTACATTATTTTCACCACAGACTGGAAAACATGAGAGCCGAGAAAATAGAAGAAAGACTTTTAATTCCTGACAGGGATCAAAAGAAGATAGAAACAGAGTAAGGATCATGATCAAAGAATACGTAGTAGAAGAGGTGATCGAAGTTAAAACATTGGGTGATCGAATGATGAAATTTTAATGGTGTGTGTAAAGCCGATTCAATATATCATTTCAATATGGCTGTGCAACATGATACACTTGACGAGGAAATGAGGAAGTCTCTTGGGAGATTATCACAGGTGATGTTCCTCAGGAGGATGTTTTGATGGTGGCCCATACATGTGACATGAACTGTCATGTTGGTTTAACAGGCATTAGTGTTGAGGATGTTATGGGATGTATCTGTTTTGGAGCGAGAAACCAAGCCAAGAGGAAAACATGCTGGGACTGTGTCCAGAGTATAAAATGAGAGTTAGAAACTCACATTATTAAACATCTCATCACATACAACAGTGGGAGTAATGAAAGTTAGACAGCTCATGTATTGTGTAGAAGCCACAAGAATTGCAAGATGATACAAGGATAGGTGTGCTTGACTTAGCACAAACTGTTACAAGTGCGCTGAGGAAGTGATTACGGAAAGGAAAAAAATAGGTTTGGAAGAGGGAACAAAAGAAAATTAAACCTTGGAAGGTAAAGAGTTACATAGTAAGGGAAGAATGATTGAATAGGGCTGAAGTGGTTAAATCTATGGATCTGTTGAAAGAACAAAATAATGTTAATTGTGCTGCTTTGTTGAATTCATTGTCGAGTTACACAAGAGAAGTCTGCAAAGAGACAATAGGGATTTAGATTGGTGGTGAAATGAGGACTGGGCGCAGTGTGCAATTAGGGAAAAGAAGTTAGTATTTATTTAGTTGGTGGCAAAGAAAAGGAACGGAGGAAGTGTACAACCATAACAGAAAGAAAACATACAGGCAACAAAATCAGTTGCAAATGCTAAGGATAGATTGATCTAAACACGTAAATGTAAAACTATCTATATAATTCCTTTATTTGTATTTTCATTACATTCCAGTACTTATATTAAGCGATTCTCATTTCTTTTGTAAGATGACACTATTGTTAGTATAATTTATTTCTTTTAAGTACTCATATTGAGTATCTTTCATTTTATTTGTATCACTGAAGATGACACTAGAAGTGCCGAAACATGTTTGTCAAACTTAGAAGTGTTTGTGTGTTTGCTTAGATCAATGTCGTAGTTTTGCTGCTTTCAAGACTTAAGGGTAGATCCTGGAAAGATTAGAAGTGCATTACGTTAGACAAACGAAGGTAGAGGAACGATATTCAAGACACAGTACTAGCAAAGCAGATTAGGAAAAATGACTAACAAAGAGTACCAACCAGAAGAAAAAGACAAAGTGAAAGGGCCGATGTCGAGAGTGACTAAACATCAAAGTAGGCAAAACAACTGGATTGTCTTAGGTCACAAGTGACCTACGATGCAAGGTTCTAGAGGTTGTCAAGCAGTGGGGCAGTTGCATGCAATTTAGGTATCCTCAGGCTGATAATTAATATGTAACAATTTCTAAAGCAGCATTTAAATTATGTTTGTTCATATATCTATACTATACTGGTACAAAGGTATAAAGGGAGATGTCCTGGAGCAGTATATAAAGCTGAATATATTGAGAAAATCCTAGAGAAGAAATAAATTAAATAAATGTATTTATTGACTTGAAACAAATTGGATTCAAGCAGGGTATTATTTTATATACAGTTTACCTACTAAACACTCACAAAAACCCCAAATATGTTCACTAGAGGAAAAAGCAACATCAAACAACGTTTAAGCTCCAATGTATGTTTATTTCGAAATTACTTACTAGTTAAAATACAATTTGTTATAATTGTAATAACTTTGAAGGTACACACTTGTTTACCTATTCACACCTCCTTGTTTTTATCCTCTCACTTCCTCACTTGTCAATTGACCCTTTACCCATAATATAAAAGCTCCTTTCACTGTGATTACTTGCTCAACGTTCATACACTTTTGTTTGTAAGAGTGAGAAAGGGATATAACTTTGTAGGATGAGCAATAGCATCATTTCAGGTGTTTTTTAACCAATTAAAATGGGAAAAATTACACACCTCAAATGATTTAGGGAAGCAAATTTGTTTTACTTGCCTTGAGGGTTTTCAAGCCCTGCTGATAACAATGCAACATGCCTTTTATTATTAAATACAAATATATTATTAAAAACACAATAATTTCAACAATTTACATGGAAAACGTTATTGGAACAGCTAAATAAAGCCTTCTACAGTAGCTTCCCTCATTGTGCAGCCCATGTGTATGGTAGCCTGCCACCTTACCTTGATGCATGATCACGGTTTTTAATAACTATCATTAGCAGTTAAATGGCAGTCAGCAAAATAACAATAAATTAACAACCTGGGAACTGAAGTCGTCTTTAAATATTCAGTTGTAATGTGTACAGTACCTTAAAAGTGTTTTGCTTCTCAGTTAGTGTTGGATGACCCACAAACAATACATCTTCAATCTTCAGTTCAAACTTAGTTCCACACATATCAGGTTGTGGAGTCAATATATTTGCCAATGTACTGTCTGAAAATCTAAAACAAAGAGGCATCTTGTCCATGAATACACGTACAAAAGGGCTACTGATATTGGAAAATAGAACACCAGAAATGTTGGCTTCTGTGGCACAAAGTAACGTTCTTTGACTTACAGATTAATGTTACTATTAAAATCTGAAGAAAATGTTGAGTGGCTGATAATTTTTATTATTTGTTGGATAAAATCAATATGAAATTATACAAAAATATAGCAGCTGCAACTAATACTGACTTAATTGCGTTTCACAAAAAGCTGTAAACTTTCAATTAAAACGTGCACGTCTGACGCCAAAAACATCATTAACTATTTTGCACATAAAGACAGGAAATCTTTGTGGCCTCGCTCAATTAAAGAGGCCTTCCTACAGGGCTTCTGACATTTCATGAAAAAATATTGGAAATAGTGCGGCACCAAGTGGGTAATTGCGCGGCACTGCGCGGCAAGATATGTCTATTACGCGGCAAATTACGCGGTTTTTTACTGACCTTAT
>JAOTRI020102195.1:0-14032 GCA_028564885.2 Zoanthus sanctaehelenae
AATGACCATATATGGAAACTAACAAAAAAAATCTTGTTTCTCAATTTATTAAAAGTTTTTTGCTATTTTCAAGTATCTAAAAGTTTAGAAAACTCATGAAATTTAATAAAACAATTATTCCATTCACGCTTGTTGGATATGAGATGATTAAAGCCAACTCGGCACTAAAAAAAAAAAAAAAAAAAAGCTTACGCCTTTTGTAACCATGCTAAATTTTGGAGCATAGATTAATTAGCCTGCCAAATTTGTCATAGAAAAATAGAAACAAACAAAGAAAACCTAAAATTATCTTAAAAGTAAAAAAACTATTGAGTTTTTTAAACTAAGACTAAAGAAAATCAATAAAATAAAATAGATGTCGTCTTCTTGCAAATTCCGCACAGACGTGTCTAGAACAACTATTGTGAAAAAACAAGATATCATTTATAATTGCTTTGCATTACAAATAAAATATTACAAAACTATTTTGGTATGAACTGCTGAATTGAGGTCGTCCGGTGGCGAATGTAAATACTGGAGAAAAATTAGCTTGAAATTTTAGCCGTGATGATAAAGTATTCCTTTGCGGCTTAAGGTCGAGAATTTGCGATTTTCCATTCGCTGAGACAGATGAACAACAGCATAAAAGACTAACGGTTTTAAAACAAGTTTTTACTATAAAATGTTGAGTTGTACGGAGAATTACTCAACTTCAGCGGAAACTATAAACATAATTTTAATCTTGTAATCTTATTTTCTTCGCTTTTATGGTGTGAATGTAGTCACATCTATTTTCATGTACGCGAAAGAATCCACTACATCTTGGGCGAATAGAATAACCAAATTAAAACTAATTATATTTCTCACCATAACAACGATAAGGAGATATATAGCTGCACTTTTAGGGAATTAAAAAATTTGTATCAACTTTGACTCGTTCATTTTATGATTTATTACAGCATAATTGTCCGAGATCCAGTCTAAAGTTTTCCCTTTACGGAAAGATTATAGTTCTGAGAAATAAGACAACATCAACCAACGTTTATAAAGCAGCTTAAGACAGGTAAAAACTTACTTCCATGTGCTCTCTTGCAGTCGCCATTTCAGTTGTAATGGGTCATTAGAACACACGACTCACGATGTCCGATCATAATTAAACCAAGATCGTTAAACGATATTTCTGTTTTTCTAGATCGTTTTTACAGACCTTAAATTCCTTGACGCATTTTTCAAACTGAAAAAGACAAAACCTTGTCTCAAGCTCGCTCTGTATATACGTCCCTCAAATTTGTTGCCCTAGAAAGCGAATTAAGATAAATAATTTATGATTGACGTGCTGAACCAACGCATCAAATGTCAACAATCCCAAAATGTGTTCCAAGAGTTTTTAATACCTTTATTCAATTTTTTTGTTAATCTTTCTGTGTCCTTTGCTTGTCACCGAGTTTATTTAGTTTGACCAGCAGTTTCAAACTCTTCTGGGCTTAAATAAGATGTTCAGAAAATATCCTATTAAGTATGATTTTTTTTTTTTTCGCTTTAAAATTTATCAGAAATATACCACTCTTACTCAAAGCATATAGTGAAACGCTTCTGTTCAGCCAGGTGTAAACAAGAATATTAATTCTCCGAATATTCTTTTATTTAACAAAAAGGCTCTTATAATCCACAAAATCCCTTATAATTAATAATTCTTTTCTGCCACTATCATTAAAGGTGATCAAGTCACGAAATAATTCTAGTCAGGATGATAAACAACATTTAATTTTAATTCTAAATGCAGTACAAAAATAAAAATATTTAAAAAAAAGAAAATATAAGAGCTCAACAGGCCGGTCTTTTAAACTTTTAACTCTATGTTTTTCAAAAACACAAGTACGTTTAAAATATTTAAAAAATATGTTTTGAATTATATAACAGACCTGCATTGCCTATTGAGATTACAAGCACGGAACCTTGCGCTACGGCTCACAAAGTCAAAGGACGAAATCCCCAAATTATGAAATATATAATCCGAAAAATGAATGTTTTTAAAAAAACAAATGTCTATCATGATCACTTTGTTTGCTAAGCTAAAATTCTCAAATTTCAAACTGAAACTTTGTTCATCTTTTATCATTCATCATCCAAAATTTGTTAAACAATGGCAGTTAAATATTTTTAAAAGACGCGTGAAAAACGTTACGTCTCAAAAACATTTATATAAAAAATCTGTGTGTTACATTTATATATAATAGGGGAAGAGCTATATATTTCTTATGCCCTTATGGAAGTGAAATACTCTTTTTCGCCGGAAGATTTTTTATTGAAACAAAACTTCAGAGAGTCAATCCGGCCAATAACCGAGTAAGTTTGTTAAACGTAAATGTTGAACAACCGACCATATATCCGGTTAAAACTCCTTTCTATCATATCAGCCGAAAACTTTTTTCGGTAGACTGTATCCTATCATCCCCTGCTTACCCCCCCCCCCCCAAAAAAAAAACAACAAAAAACACAAAAACAAAAAAAAACAAAAAAGCTATCCCACCGTTTTTAAAAGCGTCAAGCCACAGTCAACATTGATTATCCTATCCATACCCGCTTTTTTATGCAAGAACCTTTCATTTTTCCCAAATCTCATTGTTCTTATAATTTTTTGGTGATTTTCTTAATTCTGTTCCTATTTAACTCTAGCAGCTCAAAATTGAAAAAAAAAATGATAGAAACAATTTCCAAACAATGAGTTTCGCATTTTACATGCAACAAATGTGAGCCTCTAGATCTCTTGTTGAGCTAAAAGTTAATTTATGAGCTTTAGTGATGTTCCTACCTAAAACGTTTTCATAGCCATTCGGAACCTCAGCCTGAGATTGTTCTTTTAAAATAATTCTCAAATTTTGGCAAATTTGAGTCTCGTTGTTTTTATAAAAAGTGCTTAGTAAAACAAAACAAATACGCAACAGCCATTTCTTTTAAACTCATAACCATATGCAATTCAAAAACACAAGCACGTTTAAAATACTTTAGAAACGGTATTAAAAGACATGCCTACTGTGAATACAAGCCGCACGGCTGCCCTTTTGTAAATGAATAACACACGGCCTAAAATTGCATAAATCATTAAATGGTACGTTTTTGATGTAAGACCTAGAAAACCAGAGAAACGTGGTCCGGATCAAAACCAAAGGGAGTTCTAAAAAATGTTATTTCTCGTTACTTTTTCCAGCTGAGACCATCGTAATTTTCCCTTTTGCTATTGCACAAGATTTACGGTCAGGAAAAATAAAAGTTTCAGCTTCTAAGGCAAACAATCCTTACCATTTCTTTTATATATATTTGAGGTGCTCGTTATCTACAGAACCAAAAATGAGTTACGCGGCGTACAGTATCAGTGAACAAGATGGTTAACAGTGATGAGTTCTCTACATTTCAACGTATAACTTCGTATTCCATAACTAAGGCTATATTTTTCTTTGCCGTTACCCATTGTCGTAGCCGTCATGGAATCTTAATATCCCAATACTTATGAGAATGGCCTGTTCAACCGGAACAATGATATGCGGTTAAACAGAATGATATTCCTAAAATTTGATCTTTGTCATACTATCTGCATAACATAGTGTATTTAGCGCAGGTAGTAAAACCTCTGCCGTCCAATCACAAGGTCCCCAGGTTCGATCCCCGGCTCTGCTGAGATTATAGATCATTTGTTTGACTTTCTTCATAAGGTGGTTTAGTTGGTGCAGTTGGTAAGATCTCTTCCCTCCAATCACAAGGTCCCAGGTTCGATCACCGGCTCTGCTGAGATTATAGATCATTTGTTTGACTTTCTTCATAAGGTGGTTTAGTTGATGCAGTTGGTAAGATCTCTTCCCTCCAATCACAAGGTCCCAGGTTCGATCCCCGGCTCTGCCGAGATTATAGATCATTTGTTTGACTTTCTTCATAAGGTGGTTTAGTTGGTGCAATTGGTAAGATCTCTTCCTTCCAATCACAAGGTACCAGGTTCGATCCCCAGCTTTGCTAAGATTATAGATCATTAGTTTGACTTTCTTCGTAAGGTGGTTTAGTTGGTGCAGTTGGTAAGATCTCTGCCTTCTAACCACAAGGTACCAGGTTCGATCCCCTGCTCTTCCGAGATTATAGATCATTAGTTTAACTTTCTTCATAAGGTGGTTTAGTTGATGTAGATGGTAAGACCTCTGCCTTCCAACCACAAGGTACCAGGTTCGATCCCCGGCTCTACCGAGATTATAGATCATTAGTTTGACTTTCCTCATAAGGTGGTGTGGTGGTAAGACCTCTGCCCTATAACCACAAGGTCACATGGTTATATACCCGGCTCTGTCAAGATACACGGACCAGAAAATCGGAATGTCAAACAGATACAGTTTTAGATATTAAAAAGTGAATTAGGAGTTCGGACTGCATTTTTATAAGATCTTTACCAAGGTGCTTGTTCCTCAGGGGTCTGTGGCATCGAGATTAAAATCAGACACAAACAAAGTTTATGTTTACATTGAAAAATCTTTTATTAAGCAATTTATCGTGACATGTAGCGTGCTATAATAAATCGGTGGCCAGCCACCAAAAAAATTGCATTCTATATATATAACTATGGGAAGATAACCTGAATTTTCATTAAACTATGCAGCAATTGTCCAAACTAATAAAATCTGCGATTCGATTAGGAATATTTTCAAATATTCGTTCTTGTATCCAGGAAATTTAAAAATTTGTACTTACAATAACGATTTACCAAACCTTTAATTACTTAACACAAATCAAAACTAATGTCCCTAGAGTTAAAACAAGGATTCATACGTCAAAAATTAATAATTTCAAGAGTTGTCAGCTGTTTGACGACATTAATGCTCTTGAAAAAAAGTATATTTTAATCTTAGTTTCTATTCGATTTATCTAAATTTTTTCAAAAATACTGGAGTTGTCCTAACTCGTGTCTCTACCCTGTACGTGGTGTACAACAACAGGCAAAAAATTAAATGGAAATCTGTGGCAGTATTTAAAATTACTGTATATGTAAGTAAACTGTTTTTTTTTCTAATTCTTTTAAAGAGTACAACATGATTTTCATTAATAAATACAATTATTAATAGTTAAACGACCGTTTTTTCCATCACTCATCTTCTACTTGGAGGAAGTTTCTCAAATTACAGCCAAAAGCCAAGAAACAAAATATTTTTACTCGTATTCTTTCAAAGCCTAATTAAACAAGTCCACGTTTTGATGAACAAACAGGACAATTCGGATTAATATTTATTGACTTAATATTAAGTTTAATGACTATTATAATTCATTAACAGATATTTACAATCCATAACTGAGGTTTGAGCAAACCAATTAAAATGAATATTAATCATAATACCAACATTATTAATAATAATCTTATTTTATCTGGACTTAAATAAAGATGAATATTAATACAGCTATTAATAATAACATCTTTCCAAATTTTTGCTGTGTCTTAATCTATTCCTGGATTATAATAACTCATTACTGGATTATAATAATCTATTTAAAAATTAGACTTCGAAGACGAATGGACAACTCTAATTGTTTTAGTATAAAACTACTAACCAGTCAAAGTAGGAAGCATAAATTAATTTTTCGATTAAATTCTCTGATATTATAGCAAAACAGGCAACAAACAGTACTCAATTCTGTTTTGATCTGCCATCTTCTCTCTACTAGTAGGCTATCACTTGAATTGACCTCTAGTCAAAGTAGCCAATCAGCATGCAGAATGCTTGTTAGACCGTTAGTAGTATTATACTGATACAGAATTATAACAATTGTATTACACAATCTATAATAATTATAATCCATGGATTAATATCAATCCGAGTTCTCCTGAACAAATCATTTTATACCCATAGTGTGTCGAAGTTCCTGAAGAAATGCTGTTTCGGTCGCTAGTGATTCGTCGGAGCACAGAAGGAAACTTAAATATTTTGGTCCGTTTGTCCACGAGTTTAAACCTAGAGTTCATAACGTGAGTCTAATTCTTGTTTACTTGTCCGAAAGAAAATTGGCCCTCATTCGCTAAATGCTAAGTGGACTTAACTACAAACACTATATTCTGATTGGCTGCACTGTTAAAGTTTAATAACAATAAATCCAACCCTTTAAATAAATATTAGCTAACTTTCTTGGTTCAATTAGTTCAGTGATGTTTTCATACTCTTGTATCTTAACTTCAGTCTTTGACCCTTTCACTCCCAGACGTATTGCTAAATTCTCCCAACTTGATCTAATACTTTCCATTGAGTAAGTTTGAGAGAATTTTACTTCTTATCTTTACTAGTGTGCTTTGTATGATCAGTTCTCAATTTCTCATAAGCAAATGCCTTATTTTGTATGTGGTATGTAAGGAGAAGTTGGGTGTTGATAACAGACTGGGACTGAAAGGTTTAAAGAGTAAAAGAGCCTGGCAAGCCATCGAGATATTTAGTCCAAGTCTACAACTCCGAAAGGTGTAACTGGTTTGGTAATATACCCAACTACCAGAATGATAATACTTGGTGATCTCGTGGAGCTAAAATTTTTAGTTTGTGAGTTTGAACCAAAATACCCGAGTGTACAATATATTATATCTGAATGTTATGCTAGCTTAAGCTAGGCTTTGCTTCAAAGTAAAAAAGAATGATACTTGCAACAATGCTGAACCATAATTATTTTACCTAAAATCCATAAAGAAACTTTCACAATATCATTAGGGAAACATTTTTAAGTGAAAAAAAGTTTATGCGTCTTGTCGAAGCAAACGATCCAAAATGGTTGATTCGAAAACTACTAACACGCTACTAAGCTCAAGCATATATAATTGGAGCCCGATAAATAATCATCAAATTATGAACGTGTTTTAAACATCTAAAGAAAAATACTCGATATCAGTGGCTCCAGCTAATTTTACTGTTTATTCGTTATCTAGTGATTTCCAGACCACTACAATACCTCGCACCACAAGCTGAAAATTAACATTTAATTATTTAGGAAAGCAGTGCGTATTTCCAGAATAATTCGAACAGACTCCCAATAAAGCAGCCAATCAGAATAAGGATTTGCAGAGTCTACTAAACTTAATTATAGAAAGGGAAAAGATGTTCCTGCTAGCATGAACATCACGTGTTTGCTCTTGCTCGACTACTTTTAAATAAGCAGATCGTGGTCTGAATAGATATTTCACTTCGGCTCTTTAAGGAAGAAATAAAGAAAACCTCCGCCAAGTAGGGTTAACTGCTCATTATGGAGTAATAAAATATGTTATTTCAGAAAACCGCATCACTGGAGGGATTATCTAGTACACACTGACATTCCGCTTGTCACGGTTCTTCCCACGGCTGATTGTTCGAGCTTTAGAAGCTGCATTGTTGTACATTTGCTGAAAAGCAAAACAAATAGTTTAGAACTAAGCAGAATATTTTGCTTATCAGCTTACTGATAAGACAGAAGTCGGCTGCAGGAAGGATATAATCGTTATTTATAAGGATTATTTCTCTTGACTAAAACTTTCTGAACGGATTGATAGCAACACTTTGTTTCGGTGATTTTGAAAACATTAAAGACAATTCTCGTAAAACTATCTTTTACCTGCATGTATATGATATAATATCACAGTGAAAGAGAAAAAGATATTAGAAATTAGTGTCTGCAAAACGAGTGAAGAAGGCATAACGTGGCGTCCTGAATATTATCCCAAAAGGGAGCTTAGAATCGATACTAAAAAGGTTTCTATGAGGGGATTAAAAAGGAACTAATGAAAATTCTGACAGGGGGCTTATAACAAGTACTAATAAGGGATCCTAAAAGGGGGGCTTATAAAGATCCTAAAATGGGGGTCAATGATTACTAATATAGTAATATATAATTAATATAAAACGAAACTTTTTTCATTGCAATATTTTTCCTCCTGAGAATAGCAACACATTCTAGTTGGTGTACATGATAAAATGGTGTAACAAGTTTACTACTTCTAGTTCACTTGACCTTGAATTCCAACATTCTTAAACAATGGAACAAAGTTTCTTTCTTCTTTAGAACCACTCACCCTCTCAAATCTACTGGCCTTGTACACATCTGCTGCTTTGACAGGTGCGCCAAGAGAAAATATATCTCTTAACAGTTCATTTTCCTATAATGAGTAAAATCAATGAATCACCACGCATGCCAATACAATATGCACTAAAACACTGCATTTGCCCAGTCGCACTCTCCAAAATCAGAGAAAAAAGAGCTTTATGAAAAAGAGAATGCTAATGTATCACCTCTCTTACACCGTAAGACAACAATTTTTATTTGGGTTACTAAAACGTTTTTGATAAATTATTATGAGTATTACATCTGAATGCTGTTCTTGACTGCAAGCAGTCTCCTTTTCCTCATAATCAGTCGAAGCTGCAAACAAAAATTGCTTAGTAACTGCTGACTGATAGTATTGTGGGCACAATACAATCAGTCAGCAGTTTCTAAGCAGCTTTGACTGATTATGAGGAAAACAAAGAGACTACTCACAGTCTAATGCTGTTCCTGCAATCTTCGTGAGGTTCTACAATGGCTTTGCTAATATGGTTGTAGATATTCTATATAATATTAATAATCTAAATCTAAATATCTCTAAATAAATATCTAACTATTTTCCAATAGCGTACTAAATATACCCTGGTTGCTAAATGTCTCTAATAGGTAATTATGATGCATGCATCTGTTCATACATTGTGTGTAACTAAACTCCTAACAAAATTTGGGAACCTCCAAATTTTCTGCGTAAGTTGTTATTAATAATTCAAAAGTATATACATATAGTAGTCGGACTCACACTCAAGCAGCTGATCATAGAAACCTAGAAAATGTTTCTCTAACTAATATTCATTATGATAAAAAATTCTTAAAAAAGTATCAGCAAAAGTAAGAAAAGCTAAAACAAAAATTAAAAGAAATAATTATGATTATGATTATGATGAAGAAACTGTGTTAACTTACCTGAAGATGGATGAGTACACCAGTACCTAGAGAATCTTTGAAGGCACTGTACTGTCGCCTGATAGACCAGGAGTCAACTTCAATGCCTTCACTACCAAATCTAATCAGCTCTTCTGGAACACTACCATCCTTAAAGAACATGTCCATCACTCACTTAGCTGCATAATTACTGTACCTATCCCTTAACTAAACGTTTGTTGTTAGTGTAGTGTTAGCATGGGTGGTAAAGGCCACGCATGTTACACAAAGCAAATTTTTCAGCAACGTGCAACGCAATGTCACTACCAGTAAATTGCTAAAAGAATCGTGGATGTAACCTCTCTGTGCAGCTGGCAATGCAATGTTGCAAGTTGCAAAAAAGTTAAACAATCTACTACTTTTCCTAACGTTGCAAAGCTAGTTTCAGCATGCAACCATGTTGTCAGCAACTTGCCTTGCAACACCTATGTTACAAGAATGTGAAGAACCAATCAAATCACTCATAAACATGACGAAACTGCCTTCGTTGTAGATAATAGACGAGATTACTGTGAGTTGTAAGAAAATAGCCCTTGTATGAAATGTCACAGCAACTTGCAATTTCTTGTTATCATGAGCACTGCCTTGCAAGTTGCTACATGGAATGGTTTATCATAGTTGTGTAAGACTTGTAATGTTATATGGGAAAGAACAATGAGTGAATTTTTAATTGCAAGATCTTCATAATTTAATAGTCACAAAACCTTAGGTTGGAAACTAACTTTTTTAACCTCTTGTATGAGAATAGCATTTGGAAATCACTTAAGGCTAAGTGATTTAAATAATGAGAAATCTGAAATGTTGAAACTGAGGCAGCACAATTACATATTACACAGTAGACATATTAGTACAGCTATAAGTATTTATTAGATAAACCATTTTCTCTCCAAAAATTATTTGTTTTTGACACTTAAAAGCAGTACGATCGACCCATATATATGCCCATTTTTCAAACTCTGTTACTTTTGTAAAGACAGATTTAAATTTTACAATTTTTGCATCTAGACTAATTTAAAAGAATTTAACTATTTGCAAAGGTTACCTGACTAAAGGAATATTAAGCTAACACATACTTATGCAAAAACTAACTATTAATTGTTTTGGCATTAGAAAAAGGCAGTTTAAAGTTCCAACAACACATGTTATAACCTATGTTGCCATTTATTATGGAAGATGTGTTAATATTTTCTTTTTGTCAAATTTGGAAATTCTAAGGGTTGTATAAAATTATAGAGTAAATGAAAAGAAAAAATAACAATGTCCTACCTCAACAGCCCTCAATATGTCTCTAAAACTTGACCTCTGCTGCCGGCGATCTTTCTTTGCTTTATGTTTGCTTCCATCAGTTGCTAGCTCCCTCAATGTGTCACACAAACCGTTCTGGACACCAACAAAATCTTCATCTATGTTTCTTCCAAGTTCATACATCAAAGCCAATGCCTCACCTGCAGATATTCTGATGTTAAGGTCAGCATTCTGAAGAAGGCCTGCCACTTTTGTCAAATACCTAGATAATCATAAGACAATTTTACAATCGCAAGAAATTGCATCCAAGTACCAATTTGTTACAGATAAAAGTATTTTCTACAATACCAGTGAACAACAGATGCTTAACAATGGTTTTAAAGCCAATTATTTGTATTTCTTCATTGTCCATTTAAATGCTTTGCACCACAAATTATTTTATCTTTAAAGGCCCATTTAAACGGATCAAACATGTTAGTGAAACATCATCAAACATTGTTGGATACAACATGTTTGACCCGTTTGAACAGCACAATCAAACATGTTAGATAGTGTTGGACGGGGTTGGACGATGTTGGATGAAGTTTGACTTTGTTCAAACTGTTCAACAAACACCGTCCAACATTTATGCTTGCGTGATCAAAAATACATAATCTTGTTGGACGCAACATGTTTAACCCATCTGAACAGCACAATCAAACATTTTGGATAGTGTTGGACATTGTTGGATGAATTTTGACTTTGTTCAAACTTTTCATCAAACTTTGTCCCACATTTCCACTCGCATGATCAAAAATATGCAATTTTGCGAAAAACTCATGGGCCGGGTACCAAGATCCAACATTGTTGGATAGTGTCGGATTTGTTTGAACACTCGAGTATCAAACACTGATCAAACACCGTCCAACACCATCCAACAGTGTTTGATGTTAAACCAACATGTTTGATCTGTTTAAACAGGCCTTAAGGCTTAAATTTTGTTAGCTTAATGGCAAGGTGCAAGTCTACAGTGCAGATATCTGGGACTTAAAATAGTTGATGGAAACGTACTACCTTTGCAAGTTAAGATCTGCAAAAGGTTAGACTAGCGTTAAACAGTGAGAGACATCTGTGTTTATGGATGTATATAATTGTCATGTAAAAGGTATCCATCCATCTTTGCATAATAAAGATGGTGTCACCAATTAGTAGAGTTTCAGCTAAAAAAGACTTAACACTTAACCCTTTCACTCCTAGTCAGTTATCAACACTCAACCTCTCCTTACATAACTAACACAAAATGATAATTTGATAATGAGAAAATGAGAACTGATAAAAAAAAACAAAGCAAACTACTGAAGATTAAAAGGGAAATTCTCTCAAACTTGTTCAATGAAAAACACGAGCTAAAGTTGGGAGAACTTGCCAATTCAACTGAGACTGAAAGGGTTAAATAAAGTTAATATCATTATCATTGTCCTTGTCATCGTCATTATTACTAACTTGGAAACATGAAGGTTCTTGCACGTAGGTTTTTACCTGTCGATAGCTCTCTGGACACTGCTGGATGGTGCAACAGAGAGTAGTAGTGTCCATGCAGAGATTGCATTACAAAATAGTTCTGTAATGCCAGGCACTGACAGTTTACTTGAAAACACCACGGATTCAAGACAAAAGAGGCACTGCAGAAGATCCTGAAAGGTTTTGCAAAACATCCAACAAATAAGTTGGCACAGTATAATTTATACTTTTATATAACATTTGTTATTTTTGTCTGTAGCATGCATCAAAGTTTGGTTGGCCCACCTACACAGAGTGAGAGGAAGACTACATCCAAAAGAAACTGAAAGAAGGCAATGGATTGAAAGCTAACAGGTGGGGTAGTGGGGTGAGTACCAGCACTGACTTGGAAGTGAATGGTGCAAAACAATCTGAAGGCAAATAGCAAAGGATACTTCAGCACCAAGAGAGTGGCTCAGGGTGGTGAATGATGGAGAAATGTAATACGTGGCTATACAGATGCATGTAGGCTCAATGGTTCAAACCAAGCTTAAAAGGATGCCTACCTATAATTACTTTCAAACAACAAAACAAGTTTTGTGAGGCTGAAAACAGGTTGTGGCAAGCTTTATATAGTATTTAGGGAACAGGCAGAGTTCAGATGACTTAATTTGTTTATTTATTGTGCATTTTAAATCAGCAATGTAAATTGCTTCTTTCAACTTTGTTTTCAACTGCGACACAGAATCCAGGCATTTCCATACAAACTAATTGTAACCTTTGTTTATGACAATGTGAGATACTGTAAGTGCTGGATTGGAAATGCATTTCTAATGTTCTAACAAAATTTGCTTCACAATTTAGGCATGTACCAAAATACTCAATGATATGCAAATTGTTTTATCTATCCCTCCGATGATAAAAACTAGAACTTACCTCTGGTTCCTCACTGGCAATGAAACAGCATAAACCAAGTGCACTGGCACACTAGAGTCATCAAACAAAAATTCATTAGTAATTAAGTTGTTCACCCATTTGGCTCCATGGATGGGCCATTTTGCATGCAAAGGATGTCTGAATGAAAACTGGGTTCCAAATGGCTTTCAATAACAACTACAGTAAACATTAAGCCACATAAATTATACATATGTATAGTGGTAACCAAAGATTATTCAAGTGTTGTACAGATAATTCTATTTTAAGAATTGACTGAATAAAGCAGCCAAATAAAAAGGAGCAAGGTTGCATTCTAGGCTGATTGGAGTTTTCACAATTATTAGTTTTTCTTACAATTTCATCATGTTCAATAACAACTAACATTTAGATCAGATGCATGATCCAGGGGTACAAAGGTGTAACATAAAGGAAAAAATTTTAAATAATTGAAACTTTGAAATTATTATGTAGAATGTTAGTTTTTTGTCTGTATGTAACCATACAATGTAATATTTATTCAAATAATATATTTTTAAATGCTTATATTCTTGATTTCTAAAATACCCACAATGCAATGTGGGCATGGTCAAACTAAAAACAGCTATTTACATGGATTTTTTTTCTATGCCAATACTTAGAATGGTTACATAATTAAAGGAAAGACATCTCTTCATGCTGATGTGGCAAGAGCTACATATAACGTTCTTGCACTTCCTAATCTCTTTCAGTTCGCTACACTCAGTCTGCTTTTCTTTTAGCTTTTCACAATTTTTTTCATAATAATCTTTTTGGCATTATCTCTTTTTTTCTTCTTGATGTTTTCTCCATTCTGCTTTTGCATTAGACGATTTTCCCATTGTTATTAATTAATACAGTATAGCAGCGAAACAGCTGTTAAAAAATGTGATTGCAAAATGCAGCGCAAGTGCTTCAGGTCTCTTTCTCAGTCCCAGTAACCGTTTGTTTGAGCCCTGTATTATCTAAAGGTACCCCCCAAAAAACTTGATAGCTGAAGAAATAAGAAATGGCTGCTTCACGAGCAGAGAAAGTTGCGCCTTTTGCTTGTCTTCCAACTTCGCTTTACACGCTTATTTGTAAAATGATACCACCAAAGCAACAGGAAGCAATGGAGATTGTAAACTTGTGTTCGGGGTACCACAAAACTTCAAATTTCAGCCGTTTCAAGCCCTTAAGGATACACAGGAGGCTTTATGACCGAAATTGTTTTCAATTTTCACTTTTTCTAGTTTTTGGATATTTAGGACTGTTTGGAAATAATCTTTAAATATTTGAAAACTCCGTGTTAAAATCTAGTCTAATTTTTGAGTTATATCAAAAAAACCTATTTCTGGCTCACTGAAACGAGGTGTGAAAACGTTGACAGAACTGTCAA
>JAOTRI020102204.1:0-14032 GCA_028564885.2 Zoanthus sanctaehelenae
TTATTGAGAGCCAAGCAGGATATTTTCCGTATTGATAAAGTCATTCGGAGGGATTATAAGAAGAAACAAGCTTTAGTTTAAATGGAAGGGATATAGTAATGATTTTAACAGTTGGATTCCTATGAAGGATTTAAGAAATATATGAAATATATTAAAAAGATATTATCTACACATATAGTAAAGAGACTCTCTACAGTATATGTCACTGTTATTTGTTACCATGGTAACCAAAAATATTATTATTTCTGGTTATCAAACATAAAATATTATCTAATGTACTAGTATATGAGCAGCCAAGAGTCTTATTCCGATTATGACAGTAGCAGTAGTGATGAATCATATTCTGAATATTGTGATTCTCAAGAAACTTACTTTGATTCTGATAGTAGTGATGAATACACTGATGATGATTTTATTGAATACATCACGCCTGCTAGGGGGTGTGGAAAAAACACAAACATCAATTAAAAACATTTTTTGTTATGTATGTATTTGTGACTAATCTTAAGAGTTTTATCACATCTTGAACATATGTATTCTTTATTTTGCCATTTTTTCACGGCTTTCATTTGTTTTTTCTTTTTTTCTTCATCTGATACTCTTTTAGGACATTTATTAGCTGATTTTTTATAGTTATCAGGTAAGTTATCTTGTTTGATATACTCAAATTTATATGAACATCTGTCTTTTTTGAACTACTACATTTACATTTGTTAATACCTTCATATACCATTTTTACTATACCAGCATTTATTTTTAGATGTTGTTGAACAGCGTACATACTGTTATAATACGAAACTTCTTTTTGGTAGTAATATTAGTTGCTCTTACACATTTCTTATTTTCATGATTTTTAGCAGCAAATGTATAGTCTCGATTAGTTGCTGATTTTTTACAATTCTGTTGTTGTGTTATTAGTTGTAAATTACATAAGCGATTATCTTCTTTGTTGTTATTTATGTGAACAATTTCTTTTCCTAACGGTATTGTACCGTTAAAACATTCCCATATAAAATATTGGGTTTGATAAGTTTTATATTTACCACCTGTTACGTACAAAAACCAAGTCACGGAAAGACGAAACAGAAGATGGACTGACAACTCAAATTCTTTTTATTATTGTTGTTTTTTTAAACAAACTCTGGTTTTCTTTTATAACCAAGGACGATTTTCTAGAAGATTGTAGATAATTTTCGATGATAACATCATATCTGATTCGCCAATAATTATGTCATATATATATAAATAGAGATACAAAACAGTGGTGTAACTTATCTAGATATTTCTGGATCATTCTGTCAACATACGTCATATGGCAAATATAAAATTCCATGTCAAAACAAAATTAATAAGACCACGGCGGCCTAACAAGAACATGCTTGATGAAACAAGAATAACAAACATACAGTAGATCGACATTCGAGGAAAAAAAAACTTGATAGGTAACACGGAGCAACGGTAAGGCGCCAGTCTGCTGTGTGGGAGGCCGGGGTTCGATTCCCGGCCGGACGCTAACTCAGGGTCTTAAAATAACTGAGGAAAAGGTGCTGCCTTTGCTCTAACATCTACAAATGGTTAGACCTTCGCGTCTTCTCGGATAAGGACGTTAAACTGTAGGTCCAGTCTCTCGACCCTCTATCGGGATTTCCGAGTGGGCCTTGGCCCCTGCTACAACAGAACTAGAACTCCGAGTGGTCTTATGAGCAGAAGTAAATATTGTAAAATTTGTTGGAGTGCACAGTTTTTTTCAATATAAGCGTCGGGAGAGAAGCGGTGCTATTTATCATTAGTATCACCCAACTAGTGGACTAATGCAAATCCTGCATTTTAATTGGCTACTCTACTAAAGGACTATTAATAATAGTCATCGAGTATGGAAATTCGCACGCTTTCTTTCGTTTGGTTCCCAAGTAAATCTTTTTTCAAATTGCATTTGCTAACTTTATTATTGCTTTTTCTGCCCGACTAGTTGGATGATCCTAAAACAATTAGACCCTTCGCCCTCATGGGCCACGGGCTCAATAGCCCATGGCCATTCAGCTTCGCCTCATGGGTTATTTGGTTAGGGCTACGGGTCTAATTGTTGATTAGACCTTTAGAAAAGAAAAAAGGGCTTCTTTTTTAATTTCTGAAGACAGCCTACAAAATATTAGTTTAGGTTTACAAAGAAATACATACAGATCAAAATTGACTTGTAAGCAAACTTTAGAAATAAAACTGACTATTCATGTGGTGGTTATTGTCAACTTCTAGCTCAAGACTGTTCAAACAACGAGTTTCTATGTCCCAATGGAACTTGCATTCCGTGGTCTTCTACTTGTAATTTTGATATTAACCCTTGTGGAGACAACTCACACGTCGACAGGATTTGTGGTAAGTCAAAAGTGTGTCCTGTAGCTGATTTACGGGGTTTCGTTTCAGTACAGGATAACAGCTTCAAGCACTGTGCAGTAATATTTTAGTTATAAGAGTAATGATTATAGACTACGTAATAAGTAGACCACAACACCGGCTCCAAAACTCTGCTCTTAAATTGATCGTTTTGGGGGGTATTTAACATGCGCCGGTGAAAGATTTAGAAACCAGACCAACAAAACGGCCTGCAGTTTAAAAAATATGAAATATGAAATAGAAAAATTAAAAAAAGTCCGGACAAAAGCCAGCTCAGAGCAGTCACAGCATATGCAAATCAATTTTTTTTTTGCAACAGATTAACGGCCTAGCACTATCACGCAAAAATACTTTTAATAATCATAAACAATTTTAAAATGAGCAGCTAATGTAAATGTATTTTACTTCATTAATATATTTTACACTCCAAATAATTTTTTTATTCAGTGTTATTTTACTAAAGCATGAAAAGCGCCATCAACATATCACGCATTTATTACTATATGAATAAATATTTTCATTTAAAGTGGCACAGAGTGTACAATACCTCATATCTGCACTGCAATGTCAATTTTAAATTTAAAATCGACGATTCAGTTTTATGAAGTCCAGCTCTATCACGCAGAAATGACAAGTTAATTTGCGCTCTTCTCGCGGCAAAACTTCGATGGGAACCGTGAGGTTTTTTACGAAAAACGTGAGAATTTCGATAATTGTGGGAGAAAACTCAAACTTTTTAAAATTTCTTTTTTTTTTTTTAGCATTTCAGAACATACCTGAGATTGATCAGGTTTGAAAAATCACTGATTGGACTGCGGCGTCCAGCAAAATAATTTATATTAGAATTGATTGAATCAAAAGACAAGTCAGAAATGTAAAATCATGTTGTACTTTATGCGTACTGTTTATCTGTTTAATACTAATAGCGAATTTCCCTTTATAGGAGTTTAGAAGCATTTATTAACAAAAGAATAGATATCATGTTATATTTAAGAAAAACATCGGTTATTTCGTCTGACAGGACGTCGTCATGATGTTTTTCGTGGAGAAATCGATATGTGACGCTCCCCTTACTTGGAAGGGAATACTGAGGGACCCTAAGTCACAGTAAGCCAAAAAGTACGTTTCGAGGCGATTTACTATAGCATAGCCAGTAACATTAATTTCTACTTTTAAATTTTTGCAAAATAAAATACTTTGGAACTTACTCAGTGTGTTGTTGAAGCCTTTTTTTAATCTCTGGTTGAGTTTCAGCTGATTTGGTTAGATTTTGAATGCTTTCCCCTTGCACTGCATAATAAGAGTATTCTCTGCATAATAAGAGATTGAAGTGTGGACAGTGGTTTAGTAGAGACTTTGTTTGAGAATTCTTAAGAGAGGTTCCGTATTTTCTTTAACATATGGGAGGATAACAAAATTGTTATTGTTTTCCGGATCTGCCCATCGAAAATACATGAATTTTTTTGAATTTTTATTCATTTACCTGACGAAAGTAACAGGATTGGTTGCTGTAAGCTAGTCATTTTTTTAAATAATTTTTTATCAGAGAACGTTTTCAAAAATTTTATAAGTTCTTAAACTTTTATATGTATCCTGACAGCGATGCTTCTATAAAAGAATAAGAGTCTAAAATTACACTTGTTTTCGCTTCCGGCAAAGTTTCCTGACGCATGTTAAACTGGAGCAACTTGGCCATATATAAAAAATAGTGAGATGGATTGTGATCAAATTTACAAGTTATTTACTTTCCAACCAAAAGTTAAAAAAGTTTTGAAAAAGCAAGCACTTTTAATAAATTGCTTTTGAGACAGAGTATCCAATGCGCTTGCCTGCAGTTTGTTTCTGAATTAAAAAAACTAGTTTAGGAATACTTTGAATTCGAACAATAATTCTTGGTTCGATACAAGCATGCACTTTGTTTTCTTAAAGTTTGAATTTTAGGGAAATAAAAGGGAATAACTGGTAATGAGTATTGATATTTCATAAACATTTGAATATTAATAAAAAATAGGTTCAATATTATGTATTTCTATCTTCTTTTATAGACTTATCATCTCTGCTTTAAGGCAGCATTTTAAAATTACCTTTTAGGTATACTAGTATTATTTATAACAGATGTTTACATGACACCGGAACGAAAATAGCTCAGACCGGTCTGATGTCATACCGCCCGCTGAACCGAACCGACTGAGTTCAGACCGGAATGAATGTAAGCAGAAAAACATTTGGGACCGGCCTCAGATTCCCAAGAGCTTGTATTTGTAGGCGCCATGTTGGATTAAAATAGCCCGCAGTGTAGGTTTTGTATGCGGCTGGGGGTATTTCTTCATAATGATTTCGTGCCGGTCTCATGTAAACACGCTGGCAATTTCGCTTTTCACTCTGCTCTTACTTCATTCCGGTCTAACGGGACCTTATAGAAGGAAAATCGGACAAGTACAAACTTCTTGCCATTCCTTTCTGTCACACTTTCAATTTTTCTCACCTTCATCAAGACCACCTGGCTTACCAAAGTGAAAACCATGGCAAAATTAGCCTTAGTTAAAACGGTTTTAATGAAAGAAAACTTAATGGAAAGTAATCTTGCAAAAAACGTATTAGTTCATTAGGCCATTAGTGATAGCACAAAGCAAGTTCATGCTCAACAGAACTTCAGAACACAAATAAAAATAGGAGATTGTTTATCAATAAAAGTAGCTTTATTATTCAATGTTGAAAAAAATTCAATAAAAATTACACTATAGAACATTTTGAAGACTGAAACTTATCAATTGAGAAAGTGATTTCCACAGTTCTTGTCGAGAATTTTTGTTCTGGATATTTGGATTCAGCTTTGAAAGATGTCGAACATTATACACATTTAATAGTTTAGTTGTCAACATCAATGATGGCTTAAACACCGAAACCGAATAACATACAAATTAATCATACACTATGTCCTTTTTGTCTTGATTGTTTTGTGTATGTATTTTCATTTTCTCTACATACGTTCTTTGGCAGCAAAATAGTGTTGCTCTTGACAGTTCCCATTCCTTATCTCGTCGCCTCACGAGGAAAAAAGGGGAATTTGTGTTTTCGCTATTTTGTTTGGGCGTCCTGTGTTTAACATGCGTACGTAAATATGACAGAATGCATATTCAACACGGGTCACGTGAACGGCGGCTGGCTTTGTGCGCGATGCAAACGTAGATTTCTCTTTTGTACGTGCGTTTGCTTGCGTGCTCGCCGGCCATTTTGTTTAGAAAATCTACAATTTCTTTTGCAAACGTTTCTTTCAAAAATCATTTTACGAAGTAGTCATTCGTAATGGGGAAATATTCTGCAGTCGAAGGCAAACTGATCGCAGAAGTTGAACGGCATCCGGTGATTTGGCAACCGACAGATCCGGACTTCAAGAACAAAACTCTGAAAGAAAACGCGTGGAGCGAGATAGCGGATATTGTAAACTCGGAAACCGATTCACATTACACAGGTAAGTTGGATTTCAGTTAACAAAATCTAATTCAGTAAATTGTGTCTTTGAATCTTATTAAGATTTATCTATTACCTTGAAGTAATGGCTACAAAGTGAAACAATACGAAAACCTTTTTTAAGGTCACAATGTGACAATGTTTAATCAACAATTGAAATATTTTCTTCCAAACTTTGAAGATGCAATTTTTAAAGTGTTGTGTTAGTTTTCATTGCTTGTATTACAGGTTAAATTGATAAAACAATATTACACGCAGTACTTCTGTTGATCCTCATACATTTGAACAACAATATTATTGATCAATAACGAGTTAAACCCAAAATAATCAAGAGTTTAAAGACGTCTTCGAACTACTGACTGAGTGGAAATTTGAACAGAGCACAGGTAGCCCATTATGTGAATATAGTATAAAAGAATCCACAAAATGTTTCTTTTATAATTGCCTGATAAAAAGAAAAATTACTATGAATCAAAATCCTACAAGACATAAAGAAATAATCAAATATTTCTGAAAATCCATCAGACCATTAAACCTTATACTTGTTGCTGTCCAAAAGAAGGGATAAAGAAATCTTATTTGTATATATAAAGGTGCTTGGGGGGACATCATTACGTGTCAGATATTGAAATGATGTTGATAGACTGTATATTTGGAGAAGAACAATTTAAATATAAGGAGGGTCAATGGACTTATAGGTTGAGAACTGTTGCCTTTGATGGAATTAATTCTACTGACTTTTTTTATTTATATTTGTTAATTTTTTAGTTCACTTTATTCATTTTTTGTTACCTTTGACATTTTTTATACCATATTTTCTTGCTAATTTAGTTTTCTTTGGAATTGAGTTTTGAATAAAAGTATTTAATTCCATTTCTGAAATGTGTAGTGGCAAAGAGATTGCTGTATTAATGATAAATAATGACAACATTTTTATTAAATATATATTATATTTTATATTCTATCAAAGTCGCATTTTGTGACTGCTTGTAAAATTTTAGTTGCAAAATTAAAAGCAGTTAATTACAACATTGTGACAACTGTTGAAGTTTAGGTTGCAAAAGGAAGTATTTTGTTGAAAATGTGACCATATCTCTCACAATTTCAAGCCCTGTTTATATATACAAAAATTTATAAATTATTTTTGTCTTAATTTACAACTAATTTTTATGTGAAAGTTGATTCATGATAACTGTAATATTTTAAAGAGTTAAGTGATGTTATTTTAATTTCTTTGCTCATACAGTTACTGATTACAGAGACAAAATTTGGAAAAACATACGTGATACGTATGTCCGTTTGTTAAATGGTCACTACAAGAAAGCTGGTGCAATGACTGATAAGTCCCCAAAGTTTCACTACATGCAGTCAGTTACATTTCTAAACCCTTATATAGGTACTCGATCACAAAGTTATGAAAGAAGATCTCTCCTAACTAAAGATGAATCTGTTACAACGGTTGAAGTAGCCACTCCTGATATCGAGATAGTTGAAGTTAACAAAACCACTGAAGAAAATGGTGAACTGGAACCACAGCCAAAACAGCCAATCAAACGACCACATCCAAACACTAGTGTGATGCAAGATCAAATAGACCAATTAGTGAATGATAGAGTTAACGAGTACTTGTCAAAATTACCAAAACGACAAGAAAAGGGAGTTGCTAGTGAAACTGATGCCGATGGGTTGTTTGGTCAGAGTGTAGCAGCACAGCTTAGGGAAATGGATGGGAGACAAAATGCTGTTGCTAAGGCCAGAATTCAAGTAATTTTGGCTGAGTTAAAATATCCAGAATGTTCAGGTTTAACCAGTGGAGTTACATCCCAGACACAACATTTGTATCATGACACAAGTGAAAAACCTGAACGCTGTACCATGGTCGACCTAAATTCACACCAATCACATTTGTCTCGCCCAATCGCTCATGTGCAGGCTAACTCAGAGCCACATTTTATTGCAGATGAAAACACCTGAATGATGCACAAGTGTTTTATGAAACAAAGATATGAATTTGGAGAAAGAAACTTCATATTTTAATATTAAGAAAGTCATATTAAGTGTTAAACATTAACGTAGTTACAGGTCACTGATATAAGGAGGGGGATTTCTACAAGTTTGACATTGAAGTAAAACCTTAAACTTCAGACTAGTTTTAATTGTGAAATTCAATAATGTCAGTTCCAGTAACAGCAGCAAAACAGTTAGCCCTAAACAGGTCTATTGTAACTCTAATCCTAATCCAAATCCTAAATCCCTAAAACCAACCCTATCCCTAGTACTAGGGTTAAGGTTGGGTTAGGATTTCGTTTGGGATAGGGTTAGCAAGGGATTGTAGATTCTAATACTGTTTTGCTGTCAGATTAGAGTTTAATAAATTAACTGGTCCATTAGTTATGTCAGAGGATCAGCTTAAGATTTTTTTAACTACAAAAACATCTTACACGTAAATACTTTTAAATAGAATCCTGATAACTTTTTTATTTTGTGTGAAAAAATAACCTCTTCCTTTTTCTGCCCTCATATTTAATTTAAGTAGGTATTACATCCAGTACCTTTTTAAAATAACTTTACTAATGTTAAAAGCCTTTCACACACATTGTATACATGGATTAAGGTATTGATTTTTTAAAAAAAGCAAATCATAATATCATTCTTCACTGCGTACAGTAAAATAATATCGAATTAAATCTTTTTTTTTTCATTCATTTGTATATCATACAAGAGTTAATTACCGAGTAATTTAAGTAGAAAGAGATTTATTTACTGCAAACCTAGCTGTATCACCTCTTCAATAGAACAATGGAGTTTCAGGGATACAACATACCTTATTTTCATATGAAACTTGGCATTGACTGTGATATTGTTTAACTTTTAGTTTAGGAGTCTCTGGGACGATAAATGTTGAATGAACAGAACCTTTAGTTGGGCAAAAAATTCTAGAATTATTTATGTCTTGAGATTTTATGTGTATGACATTTTCAACAGGTTGCTTCATAAAGTCTTTTTCCATGTTTTTTGATGCTCTTTTATTTTGACTGTTTGAATTGTAAACATTAATGTGTTCTTCAATACTCTGAAGATCTGTAAGGTAACAAAGAGGTTAAATATGCCAATGAGTGAGAATTAGATAAAGCAATCTAGGGATATTGAAGTAAGCTCTGGTCTCTTAGACATTTGTTAGCAAAACTTTAAAACTGAATGAGGGTCTGTTGATTAAAAGTTGTTTACTAGATGGAAGAATAGTCTCTTCCTTTGCTTATGTGGGAAACTGGAAAGAGGAAATGCATGGACACTTGGGGTAGGAGCAAAATGAAATGGGGGCAAGGAGGTGAAGACATGTTTTAGTTATCCAGGAAAATAATTATAAAGTATTTAAAGGTCTCTGTCATTAAAACAATGAGTGGGATAACTGGACTCATAAATCTTGAAATCCATTTAGAAACCTCAATTCTGATTACATATTGTTACAGTATTAGACTTCGGACTTTGTCTTAGCTTATAACTTTACCGTCATTCAATTTTAGCAATTATTTTTTGCAAAAAGTGTTTTGCCTGCTGTTCTATGCATGCATTTCCATGCTTTGGGTCATACATATAATAGGGATAGTACGGAAACTACTGTAAGTTGCCCTCACCAAGAAAATAAAACCTTTCTTTTCACATAGTGTTTCACATAGTTGTTTTGGCTATTTCTTGTTTCTGTAAAGGTCTTTTACTGGCAACCTTCTATATGTAGTTAGGGTTGAAAACATACAAATCCTGCCAATACATGGGAGACCCCTAAAAAAAGGGTCAAGCAGAGATTGCATGCTCCAACAAAATGATTTTTAGGTACAGCTCTGATGGATGTATAATACTCCACACATGCCTCTCAGTGATCGGTATGGGGAGTGGTATGCAACCACATGTACCCTTCTTAATTGGCACACGTACTCCTCATTAGTTTCTGAGGTGTGCAATTGATAAAACACCTGGACTGCAGCTTATGGATGCAGTATCAAAGTTAATTCTTAAATTAAAAAAGTTCAATATTAAACTAAGACAAATATTCAGCTCAGATAATTATTTAGCTTTTCTCCTGAGTATTGGATTACATTTCAACTATAAACATTTTCTAATTACAATAAGGTATTGTTTTTTATCCCCATTTTAGTGGCAAAGCATTAAAATGATTTTCACATTTGTTACTTGGTTCTTTGTAACTTAGTTGAACTGAAAAACAAAACGTCACCAATGTAAACTAGTAAATTCTTTATTTTTAGAACATAATTTCTGTATAATTGATACCATGTTAGCTTTTTTATTAACAAATTTTATTTTGCAAAAGAAGGTTGTTATTTTTAAGTCTTTCGACTTGATTCTGTTCGGGAAATTGATATTAAAAGCTGTATTAATTTTGTACAATTTAAGTATACTGATTGAGAATTAAAATCAATTCAACGTCAACAAAAACTTTATTTATTATATCTGACAAAAAATACTTTTTTTGATTGAAATTATAGTGTCTCCTTTAAAAAAATATTTCAAACTTTTTCAATTGAAATTAAATGTGTCAAAAATGTACAAAATGCAACTTAAAATACTGTTCACAGCATATAGACAACACTTTCAATTTGAAGATTGCACACCTAAGTTGCTAACTTAGAGTGTGCAATTTACTGCACATCTACTTATTCCCAGTGAGAGGCTTGTCTATTAACATACCTGGAACAGTATGACGTTTTTCTTTTCTATTGTCATACTCACAATTTCCTGGAAAGGAAGTTTGTGAAAGTAGCCCTTGATGAAAGTACTCTTCAATGTTTTCAGGGAACATTAAATCTGTCAGTACACAGGTACAATAGTTAACATTGGAAGTAAATTCAAAGTATAACTTTAAAGAGTAAGATTAGAGTCATTTTCTATCAATCATTTTACAGTGAATAAAAAAAAACTTGGCAAGAGTCAGCCTCACTAGTTTAGTGGCTAGTGCCATGTAGTTGAGTTGTGTAAGAATGAGCCACATATATAGTAGATCAGTTTCAATATGTTTTTGAACTGGTTCAATATATTTTCCAGTGTGATATTTCTTGCACTGTTACTATTTGTCTTGAACTGGTACATTAACCAGAATACTAATTAAGGGATTTATATTGTTGGGGACTCGTTTTCAAAACTGAGGCTTCAATTTTTGGGGGCATAAAAGTTGTAAATAATTCTAATAATTTACTAATTCCTCATCTGCATCTCCCATCCTTTATCCGGCTTCATTTCCCTTTTTTTCTCTCCATCTATCCACTTAATTTTCTATTTTTTTTTCTTGTAGTCCTGCCTTATTCCACGGCAGGATTAGAATCCTTACTGAGCCACTGAGCTACTCTGCCAATTGCGATGTCAGCTACCATTTTCATTTTGTTTTAATGTTAACCCTTACCCTATTCTAGTTACATATCTCTAAACCTAAGCCCAATCAACCAGTCTTAAAATCCTTCAATTAGTATACAGATTTGCACCAGGACCAGGAGCTCCCCCCCCCCTCCCCCAAGCTAAAATTTTGGGTTCAATGCCAAAATTTTCCCTAAAGTAGTATATAACAATAAAATACAAGTATCTCTTGGGTCAATACATCAGCTTCGAATTCGCGAACTGTAAAGATTGAGCTGTTTTGGAAATAGACATACTTATGCATTAACATGAATCATTTTTAAACACATTCAACCTTACTGACATTGCAAAAAGATTTTCCTATGCAAATGATTTGCGTAAACTGGCACTTTGGAAAATTTGACAAGGGTTGCAAGCCCCCCACGCCCCCATCCCTTCCCTCCTATGTTTCAAGAAGCTCTGCCATCACTGGCTCAAAACAACTTGTACCAACTGGTGCAAAAAATATTGTAGTAATGAAAATATAAATTCTACACCGTAAAAAAGAGGTACTTACAGACGTTTCGGACGCTAGTCCTTCGTCGGAGTAAAAAATATTGGACTGGATCAAAATGAATTGAACCACTTCAAAATCATAGTTTAAATACGATCTCCAGGTTTCTGGGTTTCGGGAGATGGTAGCTATATGAAGCAAGTATAAACAGAAATGAACTAACCGGCAATAACATTATGTATGTTTGCTGCTAAAGTCGATCTCTTCTGTCGTCCATTGAGGCATTGTAAAGAGGGATGACATTTCCTTATTTTTATCTGTAAACTGTTATACCCTGGTCTTACCACTGCTTGCCGGTGTTGATATTTGGTTAAAGAATTGCATTTCTTGTTGCTTGCTTGTAACATAACCGTTATTTTTCCGGTGCTAAAAAACGAAATATTAAATAAGTCCTCATTCAAATATATAAACAGCCGAACAAAGGCATAAATAAAATAAATACTAAATTTTATGCATAAACGGATAGCAAGTACAAAATACAACTATAAGCCAAAGAGTTACTCAATGCTCAGTCAAAGCCGAACTCGAGTGTGAATATTATTAACTATTAATATTAATATTAAATTCAAATGTGTATTTATGAATAAATTACAGGAATTTACAAGCTAATACAACAGCAATTTAAATCTTTTAAATACTTATAGAATACCTTTTCAATAATAATATTTTGCAACTCGAACAACACCAAAGGTTGCGATATATAACAAAGAGCGCGCCTTTCGCTTCCCTTGCGCGCGCTAGCGCGCTATGGGCTTTGATTCCCGCCTTTACCAAACCACAGGCAGCCCTAACAAAAACTCTGTGTGAACAGTTGTTAAAAAAATAGTCTTTAAAAAGTATTTGCAGACATAAAATCAATAGCTAGCGAAGTAAAATCGCTATAAATTTAATTTTATAAAAAAAGAACTTGCCCAGCCCCGATGTTGTTTCTGGTTTGTTTTAAAAACCTTTGTAACAGTTTTTTCAGGCATTTTGAGCGATTCTGTTCCCCTGTTCATGAATCCATTCTACGTCCTGGGCTGCCTGTGCTAAGCCCGATGTATGTGAATGGTAGCCAACGTCCCGGCCTTGTTCGGAAAGCCTTCGTTGAGCTCGTAAATGCGTCCTACATCCACAGGTAGACCAAGGTGTAAGAAATCAACCCAAAACAACACTTATGATAACTTCATAATGATGACACAATATAACAATTTAAGATTATTGAAGTATTTCATAATATTTCTTTTATTTTGCAAACGTTTTTTGTGTCACAAATATAGCCTGGTTCACCTGTGGTATACCGATCAATGCCATTCGTTAGTTTCCAGGAGCACTCCAAAGTATTCAAGATGGCTTCAGCGCTTTTTCAGAAAGAAGAAGAGTTGACAAGGAAAGTATTAAGTTTTGGGATTTCTATGGAACAAATTAGTAATAGCAAAGGAAGAGGTTTAGTTGCAAAGAAGAATTTTAAAGAAAGCGATTTCATTTTTGAAGAAAGCCCTTTGATTTGCGCGCAGTTTGCGTGGAACATGCACTATAAGTACACGGCGTGCGATTACTGTCTGCGATCGTTAGAAAGTGCACAAGAGATGGCGAGACGTTTATCGGGAAATCCAGATCTTCAGCTTCCTTATCCAGAATGCTGTGAGGTCGCAAAATGCCGAACATCACAAGTTACTTGCCCTCAATGTCAAGTATGTTGGTATAATTACATATTTAATACTATATACGTGTAATTATGTTATTATTACTACTGTAGTAATTGTTGTTTTTATAAAAATAATAGAATAACCTGGCCTATTTCCCTATTCGGAGAGTGCTGACTCTGGGGTAAGAGCTCTTTAGTCAGTAATCAGTTCGAAAAATGGCATTTACAGTCAAACCTAAAATGCACGGTTAAATCGAGAACAATAGTGGCAGGGTCGGTCGTGGAAGGGTATACAGCTGTTGCTCTGGAAAAGCAAAATTGAACTACTGAATTACTAAAGAATACTGTACAATATGAGGAATATGTAAATAAACAGCATAATGACCGTAAAAAGGCTGACTTGATTGAGAAATGCATTAAAAAAAAATATTGCATTTATATAGCGCTTATCCATAGAGCTCTAAGCGCTTTACAAATAGATACAGGTTTTGACAGTCTGAGGGTCTTAGAAAGAACGCTGAACGGCTCACATGTACTGGCGCAAATTGACAGCCGATTAGAAGTGCCCTCAGTATAAGAGACAGACCACAACACCGGGATCACTACCCTACTCTTTTCGACAAGTG
>JAOTRI020102214.1:0-24668 GCA_028564885.2 Zoanthus sanctaehelenae
GGCCTCATTGACTACGAATTTAAGTAGCCTTAAGGTCTCGTGGACTACGAATTTAAGTAGCCCTAAGGCCTCATGGACTACGAATTTAAGTAGCCCTAAGGCCTCGTGGACTACGAATTTAAGTAGCCCTAAGGCCTCATGAACTATTGACTCGTAGTCCATTCATTCTCTAGGTCTAATTGTTAAATATTCACTCTCATGAACTATTGACTCGTAGTCCATTCATCCTCGAGATCTAATTGTTAAATATTCAGCCTCATGGACTATCGACTCGTAGTCCATTCGTCCTCGAGTTCTAATTGTCACTAGTGAAGAGCTGAAAATAAGAAAATGTACACAGCATATTTTACTTTACTGCCGGTAAATCAATACAGAATACTTCAATTATCGTCAATTGCGAAGGAAGTGGTTGTCCATCCTTCCAAGCCAGAGTTAAATGTTTAATCGCACGACGGCTTAGATCTTGACGTGAAACTGGAATTTGCAGAGGGAGAAAAAACTTTGCCTTTGCTCTAACATTTGCAAATGGCTAGACCTTCATTTAGGGTCTCATAATAATTGAGGAGAAGGTGCTGCCTTTGCTCTAACATCTACAAATGGTTAGATCTTCACTCATGGTCTTATAATAATTTAGGGGAAGGTGCTACCTTTGCTCTAACATCTACAAATGGCTAGACCTTCATTTAGGGTCTCATAATAATTGAGGAGAAGGTGCTGCCTTTGCTCTAACATCTGCAAATGGCTAGATCTTCTCTAAGGGTGTCATAATAATTGAGGAGAAGGTGCTGCCTTTGCTCTAACTTCTGCCAGGGTGTCATAATAATTGAGAAGGTGCTGCCTTTACTCTAACATTTGCAAATGGCTTGAAGTTCACTCAGGGTCTCACAATAATTGAGGAGAAGGTGCTGCCTTTGCTCTAATATCTGCACATGGTTAGGCCTTCACTAAGGGTCTTATAATAATTGTGAAGTTGCTGCCTTTGCTCTTTTATCTGCAAATGGTGAAGCCTTCACTAAGGGTCTTATAATTATTGAGAAAGCATGGTATGGAATATCCCGCTATAAAGTATCAAACTTTGATACTCGAACTTTTCAGTAAGTGGTAAGTTCTTTAGCTTACCTACAAATGTGACATTTGACGTGATAGATTTTTCTCCGGCCGGGTTAGTTGCAGTACAAGTGTAAAGCCCAGTATTGTTCAAAAGTCCTTGTACAATACTCAACGATTTTGATTGGATTATTATACGTCCTCCTGTGGGAATTACTTTATCGTCCTTGGTCCACTGCAAATCTGGAGTAGGTAGGCCAGTGACGTTGCATGTTATTTCAACTGTTGTGTTAGAAAGAACAGTTACGGTATCCCCGATGTTAACAGAGATTTTCTTTTTGTTTGCGTCAACCTGGGTCACAACACTTTTTGAAATGTTGATCGTTGGTGCAATGGGATCTGTAAAAAGCATTTTACATATCGTTATTATGTTAAGTAGTGTTTGAGGAGTTTGGTTGGTTATGCTATAAAGAGAAGCCTCGATTTAACATTTCGTAAAAAAAGTGCAAATAATGGCAAAGATTTACGCCTGTTAACCAAAAAATAAACCTAAATTTAAAAAATAACATAAGAATATCATAGTATAATGAACTGCTGGATATGCTATTGGAAGAATATTAATAAAAAGGTAGGTAAGAAAATACAGGAAAGGAGGAAGTGGAAAGGGAGGAAAGGAGGGAATGGGTGAGAGAAAGAGAAAAGGAGGGAGGAAGTGAGGGAGGGAGGGAGGAAAGGAGAACTGAAGGAAGGAAGGAACGAAGGAACAAAGGAAGGAACGAAGGAAGGGAAGGAAATAAAATGGTAGATTGTAGATTATTATGCTATAATTATTTCCAGCATGATTTTGTTACCTATGAGAGACGTGCTACATACCGACAGTCAAAACGAACGATATCTGTTTATCTTGCCCAGCAAGATTTGTTGCAACACATGTGTATTGGCCGTCCTCTTCCTTGGTGACCTCGATAATTTTAAGGGTTCCTTTTTTAGGATCAATCCTGGTTGTGTCGCTTGGTACAATGCGCTGATTTTTGAAGTACCATTTAATGACTGGCTTAGGAAAACCAACAACAGGGCAACGGAACACTAAGTCTTTGCCTTCGAGTAAAGTCAGATTTCCTCCAACCACGTGGCGAATTTCCTTCTTGTTGTCAGAAACAATCTGGCTCTCTCGATTTGTTAGAATCCTCGGTTTAATTCCCGCTATGGATATGAAAGAAAATCAACTCAAAAATTCGAATGATCTAAATTTTTCCCATGTTTTCACATGTCTTGGTTTTACTACGTCAATAGTGCAACCTCAAAGCTTTTTACTTTTTTGCAGTTTTTCGCTGTTTTTCTTACTGATAGTCACAATTAGCAAATACTTACTTAACATAGTAATTGAAGAACGGCGTGACACTTTGCCCTTAAGATTGACAGCCGTACATATGTAATTGACTGGGTAGTCATTTTTAAGGTTTTTCAATTGCAGCCTTTCCCCAAAGCCCAAGACCTTCCCATTTGATGTCCACCTTATTTCAGGTTTGGGCAACCCTTGAGCGTTGCAGAGCAGTGTTACGTCACTTCCTACAAGCAACTTGATGTTGCTGCCAATATCGGAAATAACACTTAATCGTTCAAAACGATCGATTTCTTCTGGTGTACCAATAATCTTTGGTTTAGTTGGTTCTGTGGAATAAGAATTTACGTTAGTATCAACTGGTACACAAAACAATTTGAAATATTGATTGTTAAAGCAATGAGACTTGTAAGGCGGTGTTTACATGAGGCCGGTACAAACTCATCTCGGTATGAACTAGTGTGAGTGAAGATATTTTAGTTGTTGTTTAGATGGGACCGGTACGAAAAAACTTTACTGACTTATGGTAAACTTCCATTGTTGCGTTATCTGTGTAATTTGAAATGAGTATGATGCGCATGTCTGATAACCGTCTCACTGACCAAAAACAATGAAAATTGCGTTTACATGAGAACGACACAAATCAAAAATTCACCATGAAGTCGTGCCGGTCTAGCTTATTTTTCCGATCGGTCTCATGTAAACGTAAATAAAGAAACATGTGGCAATCGATAGGAACTCAGATTGGTTTAAATTCATGTAGGTTTCCTGTAAACAGCGCCTAAGAAGTGTTACAAATTTTTGTTAATCATCACTTTTCTTTTATGTTAAGCAAAATCGATATAGTTTTTCACAAACAAAAAGTGCAAGCAATGGCAAAAGCAAGATAAAAACGTTGATTAAACTAAGTTCCCAGCGCCCTGGGAGCCCCTATAGTTACCATCTACATAACATTGTCCGGCTGCGTTATAAGCGGGGTTGGTCCTTGAGGTGCAGTTGTTAACACGTCGGACTAGTAAACCGAAGATGTGCGTTTCGATTTTCGCCAAGGGTTATATATGTTATTTTTCTCTTATTTCTTTCTATTTATCTACACACCGAACGCATTTCTATCACATTTGAACAACTGGGCCAGGTATAATGATTTGTTGGATAGTTTCAGGGAGGAATATAAATAAAAACGTCTACTAGATAAGAAATACATAGAAAATACAGAACTTATTGTCGCTGAAACCAACTGTAGAAGTGCATGCAATTTAACGGTATTCTGCTAATGAACAATAACTATTTTGCTAAATTGATTCAGTTGCATTCTGGGGAATTAGAATATGAATTATTTCAAGTTAATGACAGAGAAATATGAACTGCAGTGGTTTTTTTACATAGTTTAAAACTCATATGACGCCAAAAATAAGTTTTTGTTTTTCTAAAAAAAACATTCTGAGAAACATATTTCTTTTAAGTCTTAAATGATGTAATTTCACGGAGATACAGTGTTCAGAAGTTCCTATTCAGGTCGCTCGGTCAAGAAATCATGTGACATTTTGCTTCGTCTTTGATTTTATGACATTATTTTGTTGGGAAACAAGCAAAATAGCAGAACACTTCCCAATATAAAGACGTATTAGTGACGTTGATTTCTTCTTTTTCGTTCCGTTCCACTAAACTAGTGGGCCAAAAAACACCAAAATAACTTTAATTAAAACAGCCGTAACTCTTGCGTTTTCTTATCGCGCTTCATTCAAAATATACAAGAGTATGTTTTTACAACGATCTTTTTGAAAACGGAAAAAGAGATTTTGTGTTATAGGCTATTTTAACAATAGGATTTTTTCAGAAATCATTGATTTAGTAATGTGCTATACCTCGAAAGACAATTTAATAGCACGCCCACGTTATACTCTTTATACCATAAAGGGTAAAATTACTCTGCGCTGATTGGCTCACGAGGGAGGGTTTTATATTTCATTGAAGACAAAATTACTTGGCGCTGACTGTTTCATAGTTTTGGAGATATGTTGTTTTGACAACAATGGCTTTGCAGTTTGCCAAAGTTGATGAAAATTAATCATTGATTCAATGTTTTCTACTGAAAATGAAAATACTAGTAATAGGGGTAAAACGTGTTTCAAAAAGGGCAGCAACAAGGAAAGTCGAACAACAAATTTAAGAGTACTAGCAACAAACTCTCGACAAAAATAATGCCATAAACACGAAATTGCGTGGTTCCTCGCAGAATTAAGGATTAAGTTCACTTGTGCTCCATATTACTTTCGTCACGAAGCTGAAAAAAAAAATTTACCCAGCCCCATGGGATTATCTATAGTAAAATACGGTTACTTACCCAAAAATCTTATGGCTGAGCTTGCAGAGTTATTACCAAGGGAGTTTGTAGCTGTACATTGAAATATTCCAGAATGAGAGATCTCACTGCTGTTGAGTATCACAAGTGAGTTATAAACACCATCAAGAAGCCTGTAGTTTTCGTTATTAGTTATAACTTGACCATTTTTTCTCCATTTGACAGTGGGTGTCGGACGTCCAGAACTTGGGCAGTGGATAGTTACTTGTGTTTTCGTCAGCGCCCTCACTTCATCTCCGATCGTGAGTACTACAGGTTTTATCTTGTCAAGGCTTTCGATGAGACCTAACGAGCCATTAAGCCATGTCGATAACACCAGAGCAGGAAGAGGATCTGTGTAAAAGAAAAAGAAGACACGAAGGAAATTTAGATATAAAGCATGATCTCCGTGTCTTCACAGGCTCGTGCGAGCCGAGGCAAACATTTGGGGAAATTCAATAAAAAAACAGTGAAAACTAGCGACGCAGCTGAGAAAAACAATACACATACCACGTTTTTACTCTTTAAAACTTCATTCACGGACACACGATGCAACATCTCATGCAACAATGCGCGCAACAGTGCTGTTGCAGTGTGTGTCCACCAATTAATTTTGTTGCATGCAACGTTGCATGCAACATGGTTGTTGCAGCGTGTGTCTACCAATTATTTTGTTGCATGCAACATTGCGCCCAACAGGGTTGTTGCAGCGTGTGTCCACCAATTAATTTTGTTGCATGCAACATTGCCCACAACAGGGTTGTTGCAGCGTATGTCCACCAATTAATTTTGTTGCATGCAACATTGCCCACAACAGGGTTGTTGCAGCGTATGTCCACCAATTAACTTTGTTGCATGCAACATTGCCCACAACAGGGTTGTTGCAGCGTGTGTCCACCAATTAATTTTGTTGTATGCAACATTGCGCACAACAGGGTTGTTGCAGCGTATGTCCACCAATAAATTTTGTTGCATGCAGCATTGCACACAACAGGGTTGTTGCAGCGTGTGTCCGCCAATTAATTTTGTTGAATGCAACATTGCGTGCAACAGGGTTGTTGCAGCGTGTGTCCACCAATGGATTTTGTTGCATGCAGCATTGCCCACAACAGGGTTTTTGCAGCGTGTGTCCACCAATGGATTTTGTTGCATGCAACACTACTCGTAACAAAACTGAAGTTGAGTTACGCTCTACTTTTGCAACATTTGCGAGTAGAAAATTTTTGTTTTTAAACAGAATTCTTGATTGTTGTAATGCTGCATCGATAAGCATGTTGCGCTATCAACAGAAATGTTGCGTGATTTTGTTTAGCCGTGTGTCTACCTCCAAAACTGTTGCGTGCAATGTTGCATGGAATGTTGCACCGTGTGTCCGAACCTTAACCTTTACAACTTAAACAAAGCCCACCATATTGCTCACGAAACTTTCGTGCAACAACTAAAAAATCTTGTTTCAAATAAGCCTAAAGTTTCTAGTACTTAAACATTCACCGTTAGAAAAACAGAAAAAATGTTCTTGCTGATTAGTAGCACCTCCCACATCTAAAACCTGGGATCGAGTACGCACGTGTGCTGAAATTTGTCGATCTCAATTTGATTCCAAGGATTTTCTCGGGGTTATCCGCTTTTTTTCCCTCTGCAAATTCAACTTGAACTCCAAGATCAGAGACTTCGAGAGATTAAACTGACACTGTTTGGGAAGAAACAAACCCGCAGCCCAACTCCGTCAAGATTGTTTCGATGCTCGCCCAGGCGGCTCGCAGCAATAATCTATTTCGGTGCTTAAATATTCAATATTACCTAACTGTAGCATTTCCTAGTTAGTTAATGGTTGTAGACATGTAAAATTGGATATGGAAATAATTCATCAATATTTTGTACAATTATCTTAAAATCGAGTTTATTAAAATATTGAACATCTTTACCTTTTACAATGACAGACGAGTATGCTTCAGTTGAGGCCACGGCATTGCTTGCCACACAAACATAGACGGCTTTTACTCCACTCTTTACCTTCGTCCCGTTTAACACAAGGGCGCCAACAGTTTCATTGTGCATACGTATGAGGTAGCCATTCTGTTCATCCGCGAGTGTTATGGGGCGCAGAGACGTCCTCCACGAGACCTTTGGTAAAGGAAAACCTTCCACAGGACACAGTAAAGTGAGAACGACGCCACTAATTGCGGTAAGACTCTGCCCGACAGTAACATTAACTGGTTTTAAGTCCTTCATAGATTCTACTGCTTCAGTTTTGGATAAAATATTTGGTGGTGCCGTCGCTAAAAGGATTTGAAAATAAAACAATAATGACAATATCAATGACAAAAGAAACCAATATAGAAGAAAAACAAAATGACAGTTATTAGAATTTAGATGTTATTTAAGAGGTTTTACTTTTTCAGAAGACCTTTCATTTTATCTATGGAAACAGTTTTACAAATGAATAACTTCTACACCTTGATGGCCTGAAATTTTAAGACGACGTTTCGGACTGCAGTCTTTTGTTGTAGTGAATGCAGTTTTTAGGGATGCATTGATAATGCAATGAGATATGTACGTAAAGAACAAAAGGAAAGGCTGGAGATGTAAAAGAATGAATGTCAAAAAACAAAAAGTTTCTGCGACGGCAAATAGACCAAAATGGAAAATATAGTAAAGATAGTTTTTAAGGGGGATGTCATGAAGTTTTTAAAATCTATAGGAAGATGAATGAAGATGAATCGAGAACAATAAGCAGATTAATGTTCTATTAAAAACATCATACGATAAAAAACTATATAAATTAAAGTAATCCTTCCAAATTAGATAAAAAAGTCCAAATTAGGCAACTCAATAATTCAATAATAAACGAAATTTCAATGTTCAATTTCAATTTCAAAATTTCCAATAGGAGTTCAATTCCCTAAACTTGTCTTTAAGATCCAAATTTTCTCGTCAAATGGATTAAAATACTTTTTTTATTCCTCTCGGTAGTCAACGAGTCCAAGATTCCGCTAACCTATCGTGCAGAAGGCTCGGGTTCAATTGCCGGCCAGACGAACAATCAGGTCTTAAAAAAATCGAGAGAGTGCTGTCATTAAAATAATTGAAAAGAAGCTGTGTGTGCTCTAACATCTGCAATTGGTTAAACCTTAACTCGCGGTCTTAAAATAATTGAGGAGGTGCGGCCATTGCTATAGCTTCTACAAATGGTTAATTTAACGCCTTCTCTGGTAAGGACATTAAATCGTAGTCCCTAGGACACTTGTCTGTTTATATGTGTGTATTTCTGTCATGTGAAAGAGCTCCGACCATATTTCTATGGCAAAAATTGTGTCGTCAATTAGTAGGCCTGTGGCCGGCTGAATAAGACTTGACAGCTAAATAAACTTGTTATATACTAAGATAAATGCTTCTAGGAGTACGATGTGAAACTCATGATAATGCTTATTTACCTTTTACTGAAAGACTTGTAGTTTTCGTATCTTTGCCTACGATATTTGTGGCCCTGCACGAGTATTCGCCCGAGTCTTCAAGTTTAACGTCCTCAAGGATCAAAATATTGCCTTCTGGAGTGGGAACAGTTTGGCCTTGCTTCTTCCACTCAATGGTAGGTACCGGTATTCCTATTACGTAACACATCAGCCTTACGGTAGTGCCCTGTATAGCCAGAACAGTGCTGCCAATATTGGCCTCCAGTATGTCAAATCCTGTCGCACGGATATTTTGCACCTCACCAAATATCAATGGCTTTGACATTTCTAAACAAAAGAACATCATGATCATATATAGAAAGTTTAATTTAAATATAAGTCAAAATCTAGCAAAACATTTCTTAATACTTCATTTAGAGCAGAAACTTGTAACAATAGCCAATAATCACAATAAAGAACCAGCATCATTTGAATCGAGTTTCTCCAATTGTACGAAAACACATAACATACCGCAGTATCTATTTCGGAGATTAAGTTAGCATTCAGGCCCGAGTCCATGAATTTTTTTAACAACAACACGCAAGCGTAAATGTTGGACGATCTTAGATAAAACGTTTCAACAAAATCAAACTTTATCCAGCATCATCCAGGACTGCCTAGCATATTTGGTCGTGCTGTTCAAGCGGGTCAAGTATGTTACGTCCAGTAATGTTTGATAATGTTTGACCAACATTTTACGGGCCTTTAGTGTGTTGTCAATAATTGAGTATCATAGACATTTTGCAGATCAGCCAGGGATTTCTTCCCAGCCGTAAATTTATCAACACATCTTTCAAAGGAATGAAAATATTGACCAAAATTCGAAAAACGAATTGCATTTAAGCTAAACAAATTATAAAGATACCAGCCTTGATTTTCCTTTTTTTTGTCAAATCCAAACAATACACCAAAATATTTTAAAACAATTAAAATCCATAAAGGCTTCAAAAGAGAGTTATGTTGGCATAGTGGTCATCAGTCATACCTCCCACCTCTACGACACAGTGTCGATTGCAGTGCTTAGCGATTCGACGCTGACAAACACTATTGTCATTGTCAAGAACAATGATGAAGATAATAAATGATATAAGGAATTCATAGCATGATTTCAATACACAGTTCTACATTGTCCTTGATATGACAATTGAACAACAACAACAACAACAATTTTATTAATATTTTAAATAAATAAACTAAAAGCAGATGATTGCTACCCGCAATTAGCCAAAAAAACACTATTCGAGGCGGTAGCAATACTAATATAAATTAATTATTATACAAAATTATAGGAAAATTACAAAAAGCGATGGCAAAAAAATAATAATATGAAAAAAAATTTAAAAATATTAAATCAAATTAGCTAATAACATTAGATTGCTAGTTAGTTGGTTTGTTTCATGAAACTATATTAGGGAAACTGAAACTGCTTTATATATTTAAGAAGTTCGTCGAAGTCAATATAGTCGTCGGCTTTTTCCAAAATACTAAATAAGAGATTTTTAATTTGTTTCTTAAACTGGCGCTTATTCAGGTTCTTTAGCGATACTGGAAGGCCATTCCAAATTTTTGATCCAACAGAGACAAAGGAACGCTTTTTCTGTTCAGTTTTTATGTATTCGGTTATGTCTTTCGAAACTGGATGCTTGTTATGTATTCAGCAAGAACTACTAAAGGAACAAGGGCAAGGTCTTTCACAATAAATGTTTTCCCTTGGGACCAGGGAGCTCACCTCTCAAAGTATCCCACAGGAAGGGCTGCTCACCTGCTCTCATTTGAACAAAAAGTGAATGCCTCGTTAAGGCCCAAACGGGAGCTGCAGGGATTTCAAATGACTCATGCATAAGCTGATTAGAGTCTTTGACACTCTCTGGATGGGACACTAATCTATAGCAGGTTATCTCCTAGGTACTCATTTACTTACCCTAGAAGGATGCAAAAGCTGAGTTGTCTTTGGCAGAACGGAAGGTCACACAAATATTTGAATGTTGGCAAACCCTTGGAGTCAAACTGGGGACCTTTGCAATTGCTAAGCACTAAGCAACAGTGACAATTATGTGAACATTCTCACTTTCCCCACTGGGGTAGGGAGAACAAGGTTCTCAGTAGTTTTTTAATCAGACTGCCAAGAAATAATTACAGGCGGCTAAACCTTGCCAACTAAACCTTGCCTTGCAGCTAAACATTGCTTGCACAGGCAGCTACTTTCACCTTGACAGGGGGTGGAATTCGCTGGTTGCCGGTTTCTACTGAGAACCCTGGGGAGAGAGTAGGTTTCAAATGACTGGTGCATATTATATTTTAGATGACTATAACTTATGGTTGTTTTGTTTAGGGTTCTGGAAATTCCTTGCTGACAATGGAATCTCGCTAAGAACATTTGTAGCTTTTCTATACTGTTTTGTTGATGCTTGTAGTAAGGTAAGAAATTGTCATGAAAGTATTTTGTGACCATCAAGAGTAAATTATGAGCTTAATTAGAGCAAAACATGATATTGAATTGGATTTAAATTCAGAATAAGAATGAGACTGTCTATTTCAACAATCCTGAATGGAATTTTGGCATGTTTGGTAAACTTCTTTATTGGGCTACACCAACAGTACTAGTACCATTGTGTCTTTATGTTGGTTGAAAATATCTAGCAACAATTCATCAGAGGAAACTCAATTCTTTAGACTCTGAACTTATACTAAAACTAGTGTTTGTTTAAGTGTTAGTGTTTTGAGAAAGACTGGTTTACATGGCTATTGTAACATTCTCACTTTTTTGAAGAATTTTCATTTTCATTTTTAATGACCGTGTGGAAGAAGTATGCATTTTTCTTCATCCTACTGTACTTCTGATACTGACAATCAATGTTTGCATTAAATTATGCTTCTACCATAATTTCCCTACTTGTTCCAAATATAGCAATGTTATTAACAATATTGATTGCATTATCAAGGCATTTAAGAGCCTGATTGATTTGTTTTTGAAAAATTTCTGAGCTTACCAAAATCCAAAGGGCGGTGAAAGACATCTGAATTGCCATAAAGGAGTGACAAAGGTTGTGAGATAGCTTGACTCTTTGTCTAGAACTCAATGCCAGTAACCAGATTTGACATCAACCATTACAAAGGCTTTAGCTCATGCAAGATCTTTTAAAAACTCATAGAAAATGAGAAGTGAATAAGTTTCATCTTCAAGGGCTTTATTCAGATCTGCCACAATTAGATATGGACCAAGTTTTAGTAGCCTTATCTATTAAGGTTAAGGTTACTATTCAGTTTAAGCGGTGTTTTCAGTTAGTAGAGCATATCTCTGTTAATTCGCAACGTAGCCCTATAAACCTACATATCACTGAAAAGCTTATTAAATTCTGTAAATCGCTGTTTAATTTTTATTTAGTAATTTCAAATAAGTAAAAAGATCAAAAGCCTTGTTTTTCAACTATTGTGTTCTCTTTCGAGTGTTCCAAGTTCAACATGCTGTGTTTGATGGCATCACTAATTATATTTTCTTGTTTGACACTAATTGAAGTCCAAAATGTGTCGGCGTTTTTTGAAAGGCCGCTTTGTTTTTATTTTACAACCAAAAACCAGAATTAGCGCTTTCGAAAACGTAAGCAGCAGAGTTTTATCACAATAACTTTAAAAGTTTTTAAAATTTTAAAAAATGCTGACACTTTTTTTAACTTCTGTTATTTAGCTGTAAAACTGCCAAGTTTCAGGGTTATTGGCGAAAAACTCCCCAAGTTGGAACCTTGAGTGTTTCGTAGATTTGACATAAAAATAGTTTCGAGAAAAAAGCCTTTAAAAGTTTTGGTGTTCTCCCAAGCCCACAGCATGATATGTTTATTTTTCTCCGCCCACAAGAACATTGCGCCAATTAAAATCACTTCCGGCCGTAATATCTTCCACTAACTATGAAACTGAACAAATCGCCTTTTTAATTCTGGTGAAGTTTTCTATATCAAAATCTTGTTCTTTAAATGAAATATTGCAATTTTTTTTTGCACATATTTAAAGGTTTACTAATTATTTATCCAAATACCTAATAATCTCATTTTGGTCATTTTCATCAGTTTCAAACTGAACGGTAACCTTAAGGGCATTCAAATACCAACAAAGCTGTAGTATGCACATATGGTTGCTTCCAATTTATTGAACTTTCTATTTTTACCTCATGGATGATGTCAGTCATCGCTGAGGTTTAGGAGTGAGATGAATTCACTCACTCTTCTGTAAACTCTTAATCAAGTAATTAATGTATGCATTAATCTATAAATTTACTAGGAAAAAATGTTTTCAAATGCTTCAACCCAGTCTCGAACCTGGGATCGAACCTGGGATCCCATGCTTCTTAATTAAACAGGTGTACTAACCATTAGGCTATGCTGAGATTTGTGAATACACAGTCAAAAATTTTTAATATGTTTTATACGTCATAGATTTGTAACGCATGTGCACTTTTGCACGATTGGAAAAAAACACTGGAAGTATAAACAAATAATTAGAAGTTACATAAAATTTGAAAAAAAAAATAACAAGAAAAAAAACAAAAAATATATTTTCACGAATTTCAAACTCAGGCTCTCACAACTTGCTAACACAAGTCGTTATCATTATGCCACACTTGCAATGCTATCGTTTATGTACAAAATTTATAGGTTTAGCAAAACTACAACTATAATATTAGAAATTATATTAGAATAGAAAAATTGAGTATAAAAAACTGAATGAAAAAAGGAAACAAAAAACAAAAAAAGAATAGAAAAAATGCGCTCTCACAACTTGCAAACTGAAGACGTTACGTTACCATTACTACAAGCCAAGGTTCTCATTAGTAGCCGGGACCCGGGTACCGAAACCCATTTACTTTGATAAATGTACCCGTGTATTTGAGCTGAAACCCTGTAAAGTATGTAGCTTTAGACCTCCTAGCTAACAAATAAGTGCCCGCCTAATCTAGATAAAGTGTCCTTGTACTTCAATAGTTAATGGAAACCCTGCAAGCTAATTGATTTTGTAATGCAATACTACTTGATTATAAAATTTATATATATTCATCCATGAGGTGGCTCAGAGAGCCTTTGATTTAAGAAAGAAGCACTGCCATGTTTACCAGCATTCATTCATTCAATTTTTTTAAGGCCTAAATATTTTTTGAAAATTATATTTTTCAGGCACATGGCAAAAGCTTGTTATATGTTTGTAGTGAATTGCTAGAAAAGTATGAATGTATGTACTTTTTAAATTTCTTTTTCATTTGATTTAAAAGTTTTTGATTTAAAACATCTTTTTGTCAAATGAAAAAAGGAAGTAAATGTGGTTTAACTAGACAGTTGATTTTATGCAACATTTGTCAATGATATATTTTACCAGATCTTCAATATTGCTTTACATACTTGTAGAATTTCTGAAATTTTACTTCAATTAAAGATAAAGAACCCTGCCACACCATAATTTTTAATGAATTATTTATACATAATTGTATCTCAACAGACGACTCCAGTTGGTCCAAAAATTGAATGTGGTATAATTTCTGCCGATATATACTTGGTTCTCAATCAAATACCAGGTGAATCTAATTTAATCTTATTGAAAGGTTAATGTTATATTCATATAGGTTTAAGCATGCTCTAATTTTAGGAGAGAATTTGTCCATTAATTCACATCCTTTTGAATGACACAAAAATCAGTTAACTACATCTTTTTTTTGGTTATTAGGAAGTGGAGCTTACAAAGTTTTCCATCCACTATTATTTGATAAAGTAATAGATATACTCAAGTTATGGCCCCAGAAAAAAGGTATTTTTGTACAGTTAACTAATTGTGTGTTTTTTTTATTGTGCCTATTATTTTTTGTTAATTTTTTAAATTTTTTTCTGGTCAGGAACATTGTTATCTCAAATTGCCTGTTGATTTACTATTTTTATTATAAGAAGTGACCAAATAATTGTATTCTGTTACACAACTTCAAGAACATTTCAAGATTTTCTAGTATTCTGTATTCAGTCAAGTACTAATCCTGCTACGGGTATCATGTCAGTGACTAAACTGGCTCCCCCACTAGTCTCCCCTGGTGAGGAGGTTTGAGGGCACCCTGCAGGACGAAAAATAAGACCTGTCAAAGGTGGATGAACTCCTTGTGAGTCAATGACACCTGGCCCTCTATCTATGGGAAAATAGATGGCAGAAGGCATACTGTGGCAAACCACTGCTGTACAATGCCAAGAATAACCATGCTAGCCCAACCAGAATCTATAGTTACAACAGTGTGCTTGGGGTTTTCAGTCTTAAAATGTAACAAGTCATTGATAGGGATCCTCATGCACAGCAGGTGAGCCCTGATTGTCATCCTTCTTCTGCTCAGAAGAACAACAAAACCATCAAGATTGCAACATGGAATGAGAGAACATTGCTCCAGGTTGGTAGACTGGAAAATCTGGAGAAAGAAGCTGAAAGAAACCAAATAAACTTTCTGGAAATGAGTAAAATGCAATAAATAGGAACAAAAAAACTCTTTTCTTATAACTACACTGTCATGTATTCTGGAGGTAACAAACTAGAATGTGGAGTTGGGTTTCTGATCAATCACAGAACAGCAAAATCATTACTTGGATACTGGGTAATATCAGACAGAATCGTTCTTATTAAGTTAAAAGGGCAGCCGTTCAACATAGTTGTCATCCAAGTACATATATATGCACCAACTTCAGACATTGACAATAATTAGATTGAAGAATTCTATGAGAAGCTAGATGTCGCAAGAGCACAATGCAGGTCACAAGAGGTGTTAATAGTCATGGGAGATACCAATCAAAAATTGGTGAAGGCAGAGATGTGGTCATTGTTGGGCCATACAACTTGGGTTGTCAGAATGAACTTGGTGACTGGTTATTTGAATGGTATACAAGCTCCATGAGCATCACCAACTCATGGTTTGTGAACCCAAAGAGAAGGCAATTCTCCTTGGTGAGTCCAGATATGAACACACCCAACCAGATTAATTACATCTTGATTGGTAGACGCTTTAGAAACGACATTAAAAGCAGTAAGAGTTATCTTTGAGCAGACTGTGGCAGTGACCTTATTCTTCTAGTGGCAAAACTGCGTATAAAACTAAGAAAGTTACAAACAACAAGATTGACCTGAAAGTTAGGCTTTAATCAGCATAAATCTCTAATGTAATGACTTCAACCAAGATGGTGGCTACAATTGTAAAACTGCTGATTATGCAAAGGGCTTGCAAGCCACAGGTAACCCATACAATAAGGATAACCAATAACAGTAGTAATTAGTGTTTATAGTTAAGAGCAGTCATTTACTTTGACAGTACCAACTTAACAAACTTCACAAAGACAACAACCTTAGAAAGGAGTTCTACATTGAAGTTTCTAATAGGTACAAGGAACTATAGAAGATCAAGACATATAAAATCTACATTACTAAGAATAGATCACATTTGAGTGGATCATAAATGAGGCTGCAGAGAGAACAGTTCCAAAATTTCAAAAGAAGAAGAAACATGATAAATGGATGAGTGACAAAATCCTGGATATGATGGAGGAGAGATGGCAAGCAAAAGCTAAAGATCCCATTAAATACTAAGAATTGGGCAAGACCGTCAAACGAATGTGTAATGAAGCAAAAGAATGGTGGAATCAACAATGTGATGAAATTGGAGATCAGCTGAAAGGGAATCCCTCAGCTGCACACAGTAAAGTGAAGTAACTGACAGGGACATCTTGCTGCTCATCAACTGGATGCTTTAAGACCAAAGAAGGAAAAGTATTAATGAGAAAGAAGGATATACTGAAGACATGGGAGGAATACATTGGAGAATTTTTTAATGATAGTCATGGAAAGAAAAACATCTCGACCTAAATAATAATATACAGTACGCCTTGGAAGATTTTGAAATTGAGCGCTATCATGAACAAAATGTATGATACAAGAAAAATACCTCCGTCCTTATCCAGATCAGTGTTTATCCCTGTTATATCTCCTCAGGTAAATGTGATAATATAAACAGATTTTAATTACTAACTGAAATATTACAAAGCACACTAACAATCCGCCATCTTAGATCCACACACACAACCATAATGCTTCGTGCATGCAAATAAGAAACTCGGGTCTAGGCCCTGAGAATCAATACATTACATCTCCCCCATTCTTGGGATTGGAAAACAGTTCAGTGCTATTCATAAACAACAATTGAAAAGTTCGGTGCAGTCCACGCACAATAAATAAATAAATCTGAAATAATGTCCAGGCCATGAAAAATTGCAACAAAGCAAACAAAACTTATCAGTTCAGTTATCTTATCAGTCTCTAATATATCCAATGTATAATGACTAAATGTTGTGTGTAGTGAAACAACAAATCAGCTCATTACATAATCATCAAAACGTTTAGGCCTGTTTCTCTCTCTCTGTGGTCTTGCCCGGGATGTCTGTGTGGATGCATCAGGTATACTGGTTGGTTCAGGTTGTGACATTTCCTCACTATCACTGTCTTCTGGCATCACTGGTGTTTCCCCCTTCTCCTCAGGAGTAGGAACATCTGACACAAGTTTCTTGATGTGGCTAGTGTTTCTGGAATACTGTGCCCCACTTGGACTCTCCACGACTGTGCTGTTCCCATTCTTACCAATAACTGTGTATGGGGTTGGGTCGAAACGTGTTGATAGCTTGTTTGACTTCTCTTGCTGCAATAAAACTTGGTCGCCAATGTCAACTTCTGAGTATTTAGTGCCTCGCGTGTTGTCAGCATAAATTTTTGCTTTCGCCTTCTGTTCTATATCGCAATCATGGACCTCTTGATCATGCACTGGATTAAAGCTCAAGTCAGGGATTTTGCCATGCATCTTGCGTCTGAACATTAGCTCAGCTGGACCCTTGCAGTCGTGTTGTGAGGTAGGCCTCTGTAGGCCATTAGATATTTGCACAATTCTGTCTTCCATGGCTTGCGTTCCGCGTGTGCAATTTGTAATCTCTTGAGTATGGATCGGTTTTGTCTCTCGACTTCGCCATTTCCTTGGGCCCATTTTGTCGTCACATTCAAGTGTATGATACCGTTCTGCTCGCAATATTGAGCAAATTCCTCCAATATGAATTGGGGTCCATTATCTGACTTAATGGTTACAGGGTACCCACAATGGCTAAAAATTTCATCCAGTTGTTCGATCACTTTTTCTGCAGTTGTTGATTGCATGATGCTGACCTCATAGAATCAACTGTAATAATCCACGATCACCAATAAGAAGTGTCCTGATGGAAGCGGCCCCATTAGATCGCATGCATTATCTTGCCATGGTGCATCTGGTAACTTAGTCGGTCTCAGCGGCTCCGGAGGGTCAGGTTGTGCCACAAGTTGGTAGCCTTGACATCCTCTGCAGTGGTGCTCTACTGCTTTATCTACCCCGGGCCACCAAACTTTACTTCACAGTAATTCTGTATTCTGTATCAGGATTTGTTATAGAACCAATATAATATACAATTTTAAAACACAAAAATGTGAATAACTTACTATTTAATAAATAGCACCATGCCGATTTAAAAAATCGAGATATGGCTCAGATATATAAGTGTTCAGGAGCATCCAATCAGATTGCAGGAGGCCCATCACAAATAATGTTGCTACTTGACTGAAAGTTCTTAGCAAGCCAACCAAAACCATACTAAGACTGCACAAAGGGAATCTGTTGTCTTTATACAGGGTTCTCATTAGTATCCAGGACCCAGCCGCAGGTACCGGAACCCGTTTGTTTTGATAAACATACCCATGTACTTGAGGTGAAACCCTCTAAAGTATGTAGTTTTAGACCTCCAGGATAACAAATAAGTGCCTGCCTACTCTAGATAAAGTGTCATAGTACTTCAAAAGTTAATGAAAACCCTGATTATAGTTAGCAGTAAATGAGAATTCAAGACTGTTCTATTAATGCAGGGAATGTTTCTGGTTGTATTAACAAAATTATCGCTTAAGATTTTGTGAAGTTTTTTTCGCTTATAGAAAATTCTGCCTACTTGTATGAAAAAAGGAGCAGACTTTACATAAAAACGACACTTAGAACTTGATCAGTATTGCTTTTTACTCAAGAATGCTACATAAATTATTGCTGCAGCACAGATACTTGTTCATTAGTGGACTTCTCTTTGATGAACAGAAAGTTAAAGTGGGTATCTAATGTGGCATGAATGGTATTTTATCTTGTGTAGTAAAAGGGCCATTCTAAGTATGTGTTAATGGATATCCTTTGATTTCATGGAGGAAATTGAAAGCTTAGATTGAATATTTTTTGGTTGATAATTGTCTGGTACCAAGTAAACTACACATCATATTTAAATAAAGGATAATAATGACCTCTTATTGCCAAAGTTTAATATATATTTAAAACTAAGAAAAACTAATAAAATGTTATCATTTAATCATTATGACAACTCAAATCAAAATCCCACTCCCCAACTAATTAAGAATCCCAATTGGTAGGAGGCAAACTAGTTAAATGTTTACAAAGTGATGTAAAATAATTTGTCTCTGGGATCACCGAGCCTGAGTTGGGGAATCGAACCCAGGTCCTCTGCATTTTGCACCCCTAACTCTAACCACTGAGCCATGGTGCCTCCTACATATCATTGAATCAATGATACTAATACTGTTAGGGCCAAGCAAGCGGAAACGTAAAGGCAATCAGAATAGAGATGAAGCAACTTACAGTCAACAGACAAAGTCACGGAAAAGACGAGGTAAGTTCTGTATGTGTCATGGAAAGGAGTTTGTGAAGCTTAATTAGCCAGTTGGTTGAAGATTAGATATGCTCTCTCGCTGTATTAAGGCTATCTTTTTTTTTCCTTTTTGTAAAGTTTCTTTTGCAAGGTCCTATATTTACACAGTTAACTGGATTTGGCTTAAATGTATAGGATGAAACTAAAAGTCAGTGTTGTACAGTCAGGCTGTCGTATTGTTCATCAATTGTGTCTCCCACCTCTACGACCTATGATCAATTCCTGGGCTCCCTATGTGGGCTAAGATTTGTCAATCTGAGTCTGACTCTGAATGTTATTCCCCAGGTACTCTGGTTTTCCTGCCTCTGCAGATTTGACCTTTACACCAAGATCTGATTTGTTGAACAATTATATAAACATTAGCCTCTGGCAAGGAAGAATACTTGGGCCACAACTTCCGTTGCAGCTGATGTTAAATCTAGCATTGTATTACATATATAATTATATAGAATATAGTTACTAAGTTATTCCTCTGGGGAACAGTCTGAGTTCAAGGGGTTAAAGTCCTGCATTTTGCTAACCTGAAGATGTTCAAGTAGACTGAAAATGTTTGTTCTTAGAGAAACTTTAGCATTTTATTTTTTAAATTGTTTCGCAGAAGTCGATCGTAAAGATTCAAAAGGTGGATAGAAGAGAGATCTACAAGGACCATAACTCAATGCTATTAAAAATAGAAATGCTGAGTATTGAAAAAATTATTTCTTGAATCTTTTGGAATTTAATTTGCTAATTATCATTGTTTTTATTAGATGTGAGGCAGACTAAACATGAAGGAAACTTTGGCAACTTTGATGATGATGACGAGGAGGAAGAGGAAAACAGTATTGATGCTGAAGATGATGATAATGACTGTGCAATTTACAGTTGTCATGGTAGTATTCAGGAAGCAACTCAAAGACTGAAGGAAAACCTAACGACTCTATTACAGGTCCATCTTTGTTCACGTAATTGTTGCTAATGCACCTAAATTTTTACCCACCGACATGTTATTTAATTGTACGATGAATCAAAAACTCGTTTACCTACCCTGGAAGGACAGCTGAGTTGGCTTAAGCAGAAAAGTTCACAAAGATATTCGAATCTTGGCAAACTGCCAGGATCGAACTGGAGATCTTGTGGCTGGAAAGCAGATATTTTACCAACCGTGCCAACCATGTCCGCCCAAGTGATGCAGTTATAAAAAATTCTTATAAAAGTTATAAACGTTTTTGAAAAGAACTGAGAGAGTGATGGTGAGAGCAATGTGTGGTACAAAACCAATGGAAGAAAAGAGGACAGAGGAGTTAATGGAGATGTTGGGATTGAAATAAACAGTAGTTCAGATGACAGAGATGAATGGATGGAACAGGCATGTGTTGAGGAGAGATAATGGCATGTATTGAAAAAAGCGTTGGCTCATTGATTTTAACCTGTTCATTTTATTACCTCTGCTAAGGAGTTTATGTTTTTGCGGGGGTTTATTCGTTTGTAATTTAGTTAGCTAGTTAGTTAGTTAGCAACATAATTCAAAACATTATGGACGGATTTTGATAAAAATTCCAGATGTTGTCAGAAATGGGACATGGAAGAACTGGTTAAATTGTGAAGGTGATCCGGAAGAAATCCTGGATTCTGGATCATTTTGAGTTTTCCGTTAACATTGCGATCACAATATGCCTGGCGGAGGTCTTCTTACTCTGAGTGCTTTTCTTGCTGTTTTTTGTTTGCATTTAACAAAAAGCTTGTCAAACTTGGTTTTTAGTGGGATCAATATTCTTTGAAATGGCCATGACTCATCAGCATTAAAATCACATTGAACAGAAATCTCGCTCTGATTCTAAGACTGCTCAACTATTTCACATAGTATTTTCTTTGTAATTTTCTTGAAAGGTACTAAAACCTCTAAAATTTATATGTGATGCTTGTCAAGACTAGCTGTATAATTAGTGAGTTACCTGTGGTAAGCCCAATAATAAAATTGATTTGTTTTTCGTGCTTTTTGTCATTTAGGAAAAAAAATACACACTTTATGACAATTCCCCAAAGGGGCTTTTCAGTGTTATTTTAAAATCCTCCCTCTTACTCAGTTAAAAATCCCAACTGGTAGGAGGCAAACCAGTTGGCCATTTACAAAGCGTTGTAAATTTGTCCCTGGGATCACCGAGGACAAATTCATTCAGTGGTCTGAGTTGGGGAATGGAACCCAGGTCTTCTGCATTCAAATCCTCAACTCTGACCACTTTGCCTCACTGTATCCCACAGTTCCTTGCAGTAACAGTCTAACCCACAAGGTTCATTTTTTGCTTCATTATGTTGTGAGGAGAAGAGGGACCTGGAACAAAAGGTAGCCCAGTGAACGCTTCTAGAGCGTCTTGTTATATAAGAACAAACTGCAGTGCTATATTGTGAGGAGAAGAGGGACCTGGAACAAAAGATAGCCCAGTGAACGCTTCTAGAGCGTCTTGTTATATAAGAACAAACTGCAGTTCTGTATTGTGAGGAGAAGAGGGACCTGGAACAAAAGGTATTCCAGTAAACGCTTCTATAGAGCGTCTTATGTTTTAAAGAAAATTCTTGGAAGTTATCTTACCTGAAATCTTTGTCCTTCATCTGTTTTTCCTCTCAATCTCAAAATGAACTTTCCGATTGACCGAGGCGTGAAAGTTGCTTTGAGTCCTTTAAGGTTTAAACGAGTTCCTGGCGCCTCGCTGTTCTCGGCTGGAACAATGTGCAATTCTAGTTCAGTTCTGTTCATTTTCCCTTCATTTGGTAACAACAGGTGAACTGTTGTTTTAGAGTCTATGAATGTATAAATTGAAATTATCATTACCACCACTTTTAAAACAAATATTAAATTATTGTTAAGAAAAAGTATTGATCTTTAAAAATTAGAAGTAAAAACTGTTGAGATATGTAACAAATCTGGGTTTTATAAAGAAGAGACGAGCGGCTATTGTCAAAATTAGAAAACCAAAGTTTCAACAAAATAAATATTTGACAAGTTATTTGCGAAATTTTACAGAAGCCACAGTGATAAAGCGACAATTAAGGATTTATGGAGTGATGTGGAACCGTGTGCGAAAATAATGATTGGCAAAATAGGGCCATTTATTGGAACAAAATATCAAGTACTTTTAAAACTATATATATTGTAAATGCGCCTTATTTTTACATATACGCTTCTTGTCCACGGGCGATAGGAAATGCGATATTTAAATTAAAGAAATAATATCAAATCTAACGTTTCCTGTTGTCTGTGTTATCTTGGAACATACGTTTTGACTATAGAGGAAATGGTTATTTTTCTTAGAAGAAAAAACTTTCCTTAACGGGAATCGAGCCCATAACCATGAAGTACTGTAACATCATTTAATTTCTACCAAGTTCTATACCTCCGTTATCAGTTTCCAGTTATCGAATTTTCAACTTAAACTGTTCCAAAAAAAAATCTGGGGCTGGGGGAAGGCAGCAGTTTTCCCCCTACCCCTCCCCCTGACCCCAGCTAGCCACGGCTATGGTTTTACATTTTTAAAATTCAAACTATACCTCTTGAAAAAATTAGATATATTGTTATTTTGAATTATTAGTTTTTCTTTGCCTATTTTTTACTTGGATTATTAGCAGCCACGCAGAATGAGGACCTTAATTATTAGTGACATTTTATAAGGACCTTTAGCGTGTCAAAAGTCACAGTTTTGTCGGTTTTTTGGGAGGATCTTTGTACGTAACAATGATACTACAAATTTCTAAATGAGATTAATATAGGAAACATTCGCTTCGTAAATAATTATTATTTCATTCGCTTCGTAAATAACTTCCACTCTATCGGGCAACCTGTCGCCTAGTTTACTCCTTTTTCAACGTTTTTTTGGCAATGTAGGACTCTTAAGTTAAGGTTTGTCTAGTGGGTAACAACTGGAGTTTTGTGAGCCCAGGAACCGTTATACCACCTCACACCACCACCCTCCCACTTCCTTCACTTGTTCTTATTTTTCTTAAACAAATCAATTGACTTAAAATTTTTCAAAACTATCATATCTGTCAATAGCAAACTGTATGTGTACTAGACGCCAATATTTCAATTTCGAAGTTTGGAAGATAAGGTTATCACGTAAACAGAACACAAATAGCGGATATAAACATTTTCATACGCATTTTACTTGACGTTTTGTTTGCTATTCTACAAACATTTTCAAAAGTGACCGTTAATTTTAAAAGAAATAGGAAGAACTGGGTACTACATTAATTATCCAATAAAAAAGAAAAAAACTACAGTGTTTGAAAAACACTGATCCAAGTACAATCAAACAGTGTAGTTTCTTCAAGTACACATGCAGTTTGCTATTGACAAATATTTTTAGACGTTTTTAATCTTCGGATGGTTTTGAAAAATTTTAAGTCAATTGATTAGTTTAAGAAAAATAGGAACTTTTAGTGGGAACAAACTTCCGAAACACCACTTACGTCGTTCATTATGCTCTTTTCGATTGCTTGCAAATGGCAAAAATACAAAGGTTTCCGACTATAAAAAAAGATGGTCTTTTAAAACTAATCAGTGATACTATTTTTTTAAAGTTGTTTTTTATCAGAGTATACACTCAAGTTATTCAATTTGGCGGGTTTTGGGGCGCACGTCCAACAGTTTTTCCGTCTTTTAGTTTTAGATGCGTTTGCCGACTTTGAACTGTTTCTTGTGAACCAGTTTGGGACATTTTTAAACAATTTTTCTGTTGGATTTCTTAAACATGGAATTCAAACTATTGCCAGATTTATTGAATACGGTATTTTCAATTGTTGTAATTGCTTTGTTTAATTTATGGTGCGAAAATACACAGATTCCTGACTTGCGTTGACAAGAAATCTTCAAAATAGCGATTAATTCTCCATCGGGGATGACGGCGTGAGAAAACATTTCAAATGCTGGTCGAGTTCTTCTATTTTATTAAAACATTGAACTAACTTCACAAAGAACATACTGAGAAACTTGCTGGAAATAAAATGAACTCGAAATTTCTTATAGTGGACTTCGTCTCGCCTCGCCCATTATTTATATTTCTCGTTCATTTTATTTCCAGCTCGTGGGTATATTTGTATTAAACAAACTACTTACTTGCAGTAACGAACCCTTAATTTGCTTAAATAAATTCTTTTCGACATTCAAATTTCTGTTACTGTTAGAGCTATTGAGATTACTTGAAAATTTTGTAAGAAGCAGCAAAAGTTATCTATAAAGACACATACCCTTTAGTGGTTCAGTTATAAGAACTTGGCGTCTTCGGCGCTCAGTAGTAAAGTAAAAGTCAAATCCGATGTTACTTTGACTGCTTGATTTGATGGTGTAGTTAAAGTGGCCAACAGTGGACGGGACAGTTAGTATCCATGTACCATTCATAGGAGCGTCGAGAATGTAGACTGCGCCAAACTTTAACGTGGTTGTCTGATTAACCAATTTGCCACCAGAATTCTTTAATATAATAAATAAGAACAAAAAGTTAAAAACTGATCTCTGATTTGAGATGAAAACATTATCGAAACGATGTTAAGCTTATTTCATCCTGGTGTCCCAGCGAATTTCGTGCCCCGGGTGGAACAAATCTGCTAGCGGATTTGGTCTCCCCCCGCGGATTTCGTCCCCCCAGTAACATTATTCGAGGAACGAAAATACATCTTTTTGCAATGTTACTTTATCCTGCCACACACATCTGCGAGTGAAATTGTCAATATCCACTTCGAAA
>JAOTRI020102215.1:0-14031 GCA_028564885.2 Zoanthus sanctaehelenae
GGTTTTTGGTCTCCAGACAAAGAACTCTTTCTAGCAAAACAACAACTGAATAATCTCACACGAGGCGCCTAACTAATACCCAGGCCTTCTTGTAAGTGCGCTGGAAACGCCTGACATAAACAAAATCGCACTACTACATAAGCAAGGCCTAGTTGTTGGTAAACCAATGTTTGCGACAAATTCTCGGCATAAGATGACCTGAGAAAACGGACGAAAGCCCGTCGCAATGAAGATAAAGGGGAGGTAATGGAGATGGATTTGACATACACTGATTAAGCGTGGAGTAAAATCCACAAGGAAAACGAAAAAAGGTGCGCCCCACACAGAGTTTGAGGAGAACACGAATGGCAGAGACTAAACCAAATAGGAAAATAGATCTAATGCAAGTGGGGAATATATTTCTTTGTATGTAAAACTTCAAGCAGTGCGATGACTGGACTTCACAGTAATGAAACTCAAATAATTTTGCGGAATTAGGAAGGAGAAATAAGAAAATATCTGTAGGTGTTACATACAAGCTGTCACATAAAATATAGCTACTATCAATGATTAATCGTCATGTTTATTATATAAGTCTGTTAGATAATTTAGATAAAAACAAATGTTTTTAGCGGATGATCTCAACACTGGTCTTTTAAAAGCAGATAATCATGATGAAACATCTCTGTTTTTCAATGATCTTCTAAGCTATTCATATTTTCCTTCAATCGTTAAGACAACTTGGTTGAGCGACTCTAGCGCTACTTTGTAGATAACATTTTATATACAAACGCACTTGATATTGTAGACACCTAACAATCGGGTTTATTGTATACTGGTATTTCCGACTACCTTTCAGTGTTTATTCTTCAGAATGCCTCAAAAACTACGATGAATTATAATAAAATACTTAAGCGTACGTTTTCAAAATCAGGCGAAGAACATTTTTTGAAGGATATATCCTGCAAAGATTGGTCTATTCTTGCAAGAATCCTAAAATATATGATCAGTATTTTCCTATTATAACTGTCCGTATCAGTTCTACAACTGCAGCAAATCCCTCGATAACACCAGGTATTCTTAAATCTATTAAAAGAAAAAATAAAGCTTTACTGAGTCAAATTAAAACATCCTTCGTCTCAAAATACACTAAAATTCCGAAAGTATCGAAACAAACAGAATCATCTCATAAGGTCCACAAAGAAAGAGTACTACAAAATTTTACTAAATAGCCCTGGAAGGCAACATAAAATCTATTTGGAAAGCTATTAATGAAATCATAGATAGAAAGAAATCACAACCTAACAAGATTTCTTGTATAGTCAGTCACAACAACAGACGTTATACTAAGACTTCTGATGTAGCAAGTATGTTTAACACTTATTTCACAAATATAGGTCCCACTCTGGCAAAACAGATTAGTAAGATGGTAACGTTTGCTATAAAGATTGGTTGATACGAATACGACATGTTATAGATCTTACTTTGGCAAAAATTTTACAGTTGAAAGTGTTAGATGAATTATACAGCCTTGATCCTCATAAAGCGGTTGCTAACGATGGAATACCTATTGTTTTTCTACAGAGGGCTGCTGAATTTATTTCTCGGCCTCTCTCGTACATCTTCAATACATCAATTTTAACAAGTGTATTTCCAGACGAAACGAAAATTGCAAAAGTCATCCCTTTGTTTAAAAGCGGAGATCATGAGTTAATCTCTAACTACAGACCAATAACTCAACTTCCGACATTCTCCAAAGCTTTTGAAAAGATAGTATGTAAAACCTTATCCAATCATTTGGAAAAGAATCATCTTCTGTTTGACTACCAATTTGGCTTTAGAAAGAAATGTAACACTACCCTGGCAATTCTTGATTTCGTTCAAAGAATTACAAATGCTGTTGATAATAGAAACATTTCCCTAGGTGTTTTTCTTGATTTATCAAAGGCTTTCGATACTGTGAGTTACAGTATTTTACTTGACAAGTGATCTCATTACAGTCTCAGCGATAAAACCCTAAAATGGTTTGAAAACTATCTTAAAGATTTCAAACAGTATATTTGTATCGATGGAATCAACTCATCTTCTAGAATAATTTCTCACGGGGTGCCTCAAGGGTCTATCCTTGGGCCAATTCTATTTCTCATTTATATGAACGATGTTCAATTTGTTACAAAAACAATTTATTTATTACTTTACGCCGATGATATGAATCTTTTACGTAGCCATAAATGTCTTAAAAAAGCCTCATCAATTCTGAACAAGGAACAATCCACTCTAAATGAGTGGTTTCAAGCAAATAAACTTTCTGTTAATTTGACAAAAACTAAGTATATTCTCTTTGACTCTCAGCAAAAACTAAGAAATACCGAAACTGATGGTATTGAAAATCGGTTATCGCTTAACAATGGTCGCTATATCGACAATGATTCTCGTATCAAATTTTTAGGTTTAGTATTAGACAAAAATCTCACTTGGTGCGATCATATCACTTTTGTGTCAAGAAAGATTGCAAAAAATATCTGAATTCTTTATAGATGTAGATGTTTTCTTTCCATTGGCCTTCTTAAAAATTTATATTATAGTTTTATTTTTCCATACATCTTTTATGGAAATTTAACCTCGTTTAGTAACTATAAATCTAGAATTCAATCAATTTATAACTTACAAAAAAGAGCGCTGAGAGTTATCACTTTTTCTAACTACAGAACCTCTAGCAAACCACTCTTTAAAAGGCTCGAAACTTTAAATGTTTTTGACCTAACTAAATTCCAGCTCTGCGAACTTGTCTATAATCACTCAAATTCTATGTTACCGGATATTTTTTGCAATCTCTTCATGAGTGTAGATTCAGTCCACAATTACAATACCCGTTCAAGATCGAAAAATGTTTGTTTCTCCCTCGCCAAAATCAAAACTTTGGTAAATTTGGTGTGAAATTTGCGGGAGTTACAAGTTGGAATGAATTACCAACTAACCACATTCAAATTTTAAAAGAACAATTAAAATCATACTTGCTCTCACAATAATTATTCCATACTTGTATATAGTTATGTAAGTATTGCAAGATATCGCAAATCTTGGACTACGGCGTCGTGCAAGAAGGTAAGATTAAGATTTGTCATGTCAAATGCTACTTGTTTCGTTCGAGAAAGCATTCATCAAGGTGATATCTAGGGCAAGACAATGTTCTTTTATGAGTCTTTCGGCTTCGTTATGTGCAAATTCGTGCGATATTTTGACATGGACATCTGACATTATCGATCGAATTCTTATCGAAGGAGATGCCATAATAGCTCGCAGCACTTCACTTTTGATAAAAATCTCTAGTTATATAGAAACAATTCAGGGTAATGTTTGCTAGCAATTAATGTTAGTTTCTTTTTTTCTGCTACACTGCTGCACACGATAAGGCCAATTAAAATAGATGTCATATATTTCTCGTCAGTTTCCACTTGGATTTTTAGACACCGCGTCCAAAATTTTCATTATCCATTGTCATTGATTTTTTTTTTTAAAAAAAAAACAGATATTAAACTAAAAAAAGCTTTATAACCTAAAAACGATTATACTTGTCCAATATTGAAAATTAAAGAATAATGAAAAAATCCCTTATTTGCCAATTTTCTGAAATTGGCTGACTAAAAATGTGACATGTTACATGTGAAAAAGTAAATCACTCCCGCATGTGCGACTTAATTAATAATAAGAAGAAAAGAATAAGAACTTAGTTGATCGAGATTAAATTCAAAGTGGCAGCCAAAGCAATTTAACGTATTTAATCTTCCACTAATTTTTCATTTGGATCAGTTATTAGTATTAGTTTGGCAAGGAGAAACTCGAAAGCCCTCATTTAAACGGAAATGCCTCACTACAATATGAATGGAGACGCCATTTCTATACATTGCTCGATATTCAACAGAAACAATACAATCTTACCAGTTAGATACTAATGTTGGCCGACTGTAATCCATGTGATCTGAACGAAGAAAAAGCGATCCTTTCCTCTCAACAAGATTAACTCCATTCATATCCATTTTTAAATTGTATTTTCGATATATTGAACGAAAGAACAGCTTATTCTGCTACGGTGTGCTTGTAAACAAAACGAGCAGAAGGCAGAACGGTTTACACAATTACTATGGTTACCAGCCTCGTTTTAGTAGTACTGAGCGCGCGATACAGAAACTCAGCGGTAGTTAAATAAAATTTTAAAATGGCGGTTTTTATTACAGCACTGTTATCAAAAATTCCTATTTAACCTTTCAATCCAGAAACAAAAAACAACTAAAGTTTAAATAATTAACATGTCACAAGACAGTCAGCTAAAAGAAAAACATTTCAGAGCTGCGAGATCGTTGATGAACCAAGGAAAATACGGGGATGCACTGGCTTATTTCGTGTTTCTCTCACATGCTGTCGAGCCGTCGTTCAAAATGCATTTTATTGAAGAATTTATCACCGCTTTGAGGCGATGGACTGAGATTCTTGAGCGCCATGGAGAATTTGATAAGATTATGGTTTGTTATGAGCAAGCACTCCAACTTTATCCAGAAAGCGAAACCATTCTCAACAACATGGGCGCCTTGTTGTTCAAACTAGGATGCCATGATGAGGCGGCTTCCTGCTTCAGGCGCGCGCTCGTGTTGAATCCTAGATGCACACAAGCTAAGGAAAGTCTCGACAGTGTGGCTAATGTTCTTGTTGAGCGCTGGCACTTCCGCATGCTGAATGATTCGAAAAGAAATGAGGCGTACAAAAGGGCGATCTGTAAAGCTGTGTCTGAGGGGTACGATATCGTACTTGATATAGGTAGTGGAACGGGTATTTTGAGCATGTTTGCGGTCCAAGCAGGTGCCAAGAAAGTTTATGCCTGTGAAATGTCAAAAACTATGTATGAAATGTCTCTTGATGTCCTAGCAGCAAATCAGATGAAGGATTCTGTTGAAGTCATTCATAAAAAGTCAGTGGACCTCAAAATTGGAAAAGAAATTACTAGCAACGTGACTCTTGTTGTAACCGAAATACTAGATTGTGGCTTGCTTGGAGAAGGAATCATTCCTACACTTGCACATGCATGGAAATGCTTACTGCAGCCACAGAGAAAACAGGAAGAACTTGAAGGCAAAAATTTTCAAAGACAACATGCAAAGGTTATTCCAGCAAAAGCTTGTGTTTATGCTACTGTTATTTCTTGTGAGGCAATACGGTTGCGTACAAGGCTCTCTAAAACAAACATTGCCAGAATTGATCTCTCATCATTATATGTTGTTGGTGGAGAGAAGATATCTTTTGCTGATTTAACCACAGATAACAATGTTGGAAATTTGGAACCATATACCACTGAGTGCCTGAGCTCTGTAACAGGTGGCTACCACATCTTAACAAAAACTTTTGCTGTGGCAGAGTACAACTTCAATGATCCTAAAACATTTGAAAAACCGTCCCCAATGTGCTTCAAATTACCTGTTTTAACTACAGGGTCTGTTGACGCAATCGCTATGTGGTTTGATTTGTACTTAGATGATGAGATATGTCTTAACACTGGGCCATGTGGTAGATCTACTTGTTGGGAGCAGGCCGTTTACCCAGTGTATTTTCATCACTTGCAATCAGTACCTGAAGAACTGAACTTGTTACAAGGAAAACTTCCTGTTAAAGCTGGTGATGTAATTACTATTTGCGGAGAGTTTTCAGAAGATTGTCTGCGGCTGCAGTGTACCAGCATTGATAAATCACAGAGACTGAGTGTTTCTAATGTTAAACAGGAACCTGTGCCACATTTAAAGTGTAAACAATCTTTTAAAAAATCAAACAATGTTCAAGAAGTTGAAATTGAATTTTCATCAAGACCAACTGAGATGAATGAGAAACAATTACATGTATCAACACAGTTAAGCATAAAGAATTCCCAGAAAAATTGCACTAACCCAGAAAATGGAGATGTAACCAATTTTCTGCAAGTTTCAAATCACTTTTCAGCCCAACAAGAACAAAACTCTGTGCCAAAAGTCTATGATCAGAAATTTACTTTTTACCAGAGTGATAATCTCAACACAAGTTTTCGTGCATTTCAAGATCTATCACTGAGTTCTAAAAACTTTGATGAGAAAATTGATGTTATTTCTGGTAGCCAAACTGTAGTTGTACTTCCATCTTACGTGAGGCAGTTGAACGATGAGACTTTTTATGACACTTACTGTGAAGCTATTGAAAGAGCTGTGAGCAAAGTGCATGCTACTTATAATCAGCGAGGCGATTCATTGCTGCCAGATCTCTCCACTTTTAATAATTCTCCAACTTTAACTATAAGTGATGCAGCCTCATCAATAAAAAAAGATGGACCATGTAAAAATGAGAGTTCATCAACCAAGCCATACATGGACACCAACAACAAATGTAGGGTATTGAACGTTTTCCATGGCTCAAATCTCATTGGTCCAATAATTGCAAAAGCTGGGGCAAGGCGTGTTCTTATGACAGGCTCGGATGCAAGTTTTTCCAAAGTTTTAAGACCCAGTGCTTGTGACTTGAACCTAGGCTCCACTCGGCTAGAGGATGTTGTCTCAGAGGGTAAAATTTGGGACATGCTTGTTGCAGATATTGTCGAACCATCTGGAGTTTTGAGACAGCAGGTGATTGAAGATATTGTGTTTGCAAAAGGTCAGTTACAGTAGTTTATAATGGTGTTGATTACACAAATGTAGTGACTTTGTATGAATGCTAAATTCTCTCAAAATGTTATAAAGAGATAATAGTGATAATGTAGGGAGAGATGAGAAGTTAATCAAAATTCACTTATAACATTTTTATCTCATGCAAAAATAATGTGACTTTGTATGAAATGTTTAATTCTCCCAAAAGTTAGAAAAAGACAATAGGAATCATTTAATTCACTTACATTGTTTTAATTTGCACTTGACCAATTTTATATTTTTTCTTAATGTATCATTATTTTTAGTGATGATAAACAAATATTTATCAACAATTATATGTTGCAACAAGAGCCTTAAAACCATATGCTTAAGATTGTTTTCTCACATTTCAACCAAAGTTGCTAGAGTGGACTGGTTATGAAACTTACCAAACTACAACGAAGATTACAATGCTTCTTTGTTTGATGATGTTGTATGCACCATCACCAGCTCAAAGGGATTTAGCTAACTTTGGTGTGAAATCACATGCAAAGGGGAGATGAACAGTGGTGGATGATTATAAAATTAAACCAAGATGGAAAGTGCCTTCATAGTTATTTGTTGCTTTGATTTTACTATTACTTCAATCTTTGAATATGTCCTTGCCATTGTTAGCTATGAGAGATTATCAAGGTTTACAGAACCCCTGCATCCCTCTTCTGGCTCCCCCCTGTCCAGCTCTACATTCCCAGTTTTTTCAGCAGGGAGGGTGAACTTGTTCTATCCTTAAAACAGACATGACAGGACCACCTGATCTTGCTTTGTTATTTTGTTGGAGTTTCTGTAGGTTATTGCTTTAAGCAGCCAACACTCTCTGGCATATCAGCCCTTTTAAGAAAATTAAAAGTAGAAGACCTTAAAGGGAGAAGTAGCCACCCACCGATTAACTTTTGTCCACTAGAATTTGAAAAATTCCCGACATAATAACATTTTGCAAGGCATGAAAGTAGCCAACCACGGTTCGAGATTTTTTCCCATGTAGCAGACAGCTTTCATCAGCTGTCGGCACTTATTGAAAGGACTGCATATAGAAGGGAACGAAAGACTTAAGTGCTGTAGATCTTTCCATGCGTAATAGCTTGACTATATGTAGTGGTGCATTGTGTTTGTTGTCACTACAGACCTCCCAACTGGGTGGCTACACAATTAATGTGTGATAAAATGTAAATGGCCACCAGCTAATAGAATTTACTTCACACTGATGTTATTTACTAGTTCACTACCACTAGCTGCTCTAGAGGAGTGAGCATTAAATATCTAATGGGGGTGGTAAATACTAAAAACATGGCTACTAAATTTCTTACAAAACAAAAAGGTAAAAATAAACAGATTGCAGAAAAAAATCCTGCAGTGTCACGAGCCAAGAGTAAAATCTTGCAGAGAAGAAAATGTCTGTATATTTTTAGTTGAAAGAGTAACCTATTGAAAATCAAATAAAAGAAACCCAGACTACATTTTAAATAGAGTAACTTTATGTTTTTTTTCCCAGTGGATTTGTCATTAGATAGTTATCTGTTAAAGGCTGCATCGGTGTTTCTAAAGAAACAATTTAGTAATAAATATGAAAATAAGTATTCTTTCTTTTATACTGTGTATAATTTACACATTTATTAGTTTCAGTTTCAGTTTATTATTATGCCATCAAAATAAAGTTATTTACAAAGTTGTTTTATGCTAATGGCGAGGTGGATCATACTAAGAAACCGCAAGGCTTATACAAGATGGTCTGCCTCATGTAAATTAACAAATAATTATTCCTTGTACAAGGGATAGAAGCATGGATGGCTACTACAAATATATATCATTCAAGAAAAAAAAAACGAGAAACGAAAATAATAAAAATAATAATAAATAAATAAAGTAATGAATAAATAAATAAATAAATAAATAAACTACTAATTACTAAATAGTGTAAAATTAAGACGAGTTAGACAAGATTGTTGGGATTTTACTTTGTGTGAGGACAAAGATTTTTTCAACCAATGAAAAGAATGACAAAGCTTATCCCAACATTATATTGGACATTAACGAACCTTGTTTAACCCTTTCAGTCCCAGTTAAATTGTTAAATTCTCCTAACTTGAGCCCATACTTTTCATTGAACAATTTTGAGAGAATTTCACTTTTAATCATCTGTACGGTTATTAACCCTTTCACTCCCAGTTGAATTATTAAATTCTCCCAACTTGAGCTTATACTTTTCATTGAACAAGTTTGAGAGAATTTTGCTTTTAATCTTCATTAGTTTGCTTTGTTTGATCAATTCTCATTTTCTCATTACTAAATGTTTCATTTTGTATATGTTATGTAGGGAGAAGTTGGGTGCTGACAACCGATTGGGACTGAAAGGGTTAATTCTGTGTCCTCTACACAATTAAGTAATACCCGATTTTCGAGACGTCGACAAAAATGTTTGATCTGAAAACGTCGGCAGATAGATTATCGGAAGCAGAACATGGTTCAACGAATAGCAAAGTAGTATTTTCCACGTGACCACGGGGAGACATGGTGTTTAATAACGAAGGACGAAAAGGTGCAGACTCCGATAAACAAAACTTGTAGTCTCACAACAAAAAATCGTGTATGGTGAGTTACGATCAAGACAATTCGTCGGCCGACAAAACTCAGGGCTCTTAACCCGTTCAACTGTTGCAATACCTTCTGTATTTAACTTTTTTCACTGGGGAAATATTTGGAATTTTAGAAAAAAAAACAGGAAAAAAGGTTTCCCTTTTAAAGAGAAAGTTTCTAACACATTTTATAACCAGGCATAGCAACACCCACCAATTTAAATAATGTATTTTTTTTTGTTAATTTATTCATTATTATTTACTTTATTTTGTTTCAGGTTGTATTTTGAAACCCACGTCGCACGAAATTGTCCCAGCTGCAATTACAATTCATGCTTGTTGTATCCAGTCTCCTCAGTTGCAACTGCACAGTAAAGTAACCGATAGCAGTAACACACTGGGTCTTAATATCGGCAGTTTTATCAACGACTTCCAAGTTAACACTCATTTAGACATCGACCTCAATGCTCTAGAACACGTAGCGCTCACTGATGAAATGCAGTTATTCCATATCGATTTTATGAGGAGTTTTGCAGATGAGCGTGAGTTGCTTTCTTTGCTTGATCTAAAATCACAGCAAGTTGTCAAGGTTCAGCGCACTGGTACAATCCATGCTGTGCCATACTGGTTTGTATTGCACTTTCCTGGGTGTAATAACTACAAGTTGTCAACCTATTCTGGGGCTTATCAAGGCTCACATTGGAGAGTAGCTATTGTTCTGTTGAAGGAGGAATTGCACTTAAAAGAGGGACAGGATATCGTAATCAACGCCTCATGCAAGGACAGTTGTGTTTCTGTGTCTGTACAAACACTGGCGGTATAGTTCGTTGATATTGAAACCTTTAGTTACATTTACGGGAATTAACTTGGCTGCGTGGCTGGTGGTCATGTTGCTAGGAAGAGAATATGTGAATTAGAGCAAGAGAAGACTTCGGAGAAGAGCAGTTATCAGGTTCTCTTCTCCCTTTCCCCCCAAGTTTAACTCTTTTTCTTACATTTGAAGCCGTCATTACTATATATATACTTATTAGAGAGCTTAAGCACCGGAACATGTTTTCACGACGGAGGTCTAGTTTCCGCTAAAGGAGTTGATCAAGGACGACGTTTTTGGCGCGAATTGATATCTTAGGTAGCGCGCGTATAACAACGACGGATGTACGCAGTGTAAAAAGGCGCGAAAAGTAATCGTTCTAAAATAGCCAGGGCCCAGTTGTTCAAAGGCTGGTTAAATTTAACCCTGGGTTAAGCAAATATTTAAACAAGTTTTTCTTCTTTAAGAAAGAATAAACGGTTATTATAAGTACTGATTGCTTTTTTATCGGAAATGACTTAATAATCCCCGAATTACAGCTAAAATTTCTCCTTGTAACATTGGAAACAATATCGTAGGTTAATCATTTAACCCTGGGTTATTGCTAATCCGCTTTTGATCAACTGGGCCCAGGTCGTAATCAAACTTTAAAAGGTAAAATTGTTTACATAAATTATATGGAAAGAACCTATAACAAAAGTCAGTGTTACCACTGCTATCATCAGAGTAGAAAATAATTCTATGGAAACAAGAATAAATACATTGTTCGTAGTAATGATTCGCATAAGTACAAAAGATTAGCAACAAAGCTTCAGGTTGGCATGCTTAACCTGAATTTAGTGTTTGCGGAGTCAATTATGGTAAGACATTCTTTAGAGCATGCATCAGTGCATGCCCTTGATACGCACAGACGTTTAAAAACGTTAGAATTTTTATCAGAACCAAGATGCTCGCGAATACGTGTCGAAAGGTGACGAAACGTTTCACCTATGTTGCAGGCATTACAGCCCGCACAAATAAAGTCATAAACGACACGACATCTTGAACCTCTTGGAACTTTACAACTTTACAGAGATGGGATTTAGTCACTGTTCAAGAATAGCAGGAAAAAATCTCTGTGGTGTTGTTTCATTGCAAGTATTCAAGGGCTAGCTTTCAATGCAATTTGTCTTTTTTGGCGTGTATCCGTGTACCCTGCGAGCAGAGGCTCTTTGCACGGTAGTATTCGTGTAATTTGTCACGTCATCAGGTCGCTGCAACGACCAATTGTACGTCGCTTTGTATTCGTCTTTTATAAAGTCATTTATCATTAACAAAGGCAAATTGGGAAAAAACAAGGAAACGAATTTTAAAGCTCATTAACTTTTGACTGACTCCTCAGTAATACAGGTGTCAAGCATGAGCTAAAACATAAATTAGGTTCAGTGTTTTTGCCGATATATGTCTTATGAACCCTTGAAAAAGTCCATCGCCATGTTTTATAGCAATATCAAACTTTTCAACATAGGGTTGATAAAACCTTCTATTTCATTTACTCGTCGACGCACTACGACAGTTTTTTTTTTTTGAAAAACTATTAGTGAAATTAGTCGAGGCTGCAGCCTAGGAACTGCTGCAACCTGCAGCAGGCATAGCAACTGCTATGGAACTGCAGTTCCTAGGAAGTGCTGCAACCTGCAGCAGGCATATTTAAAGTTCTTGCATCATTAAATTGCCTGTTGGCGAGGACTCTGTTAGAAAGTGACGTCACTGTTACGACATAAACCTGTTTAACAAGAATAAAACTAGTTTTGGAGAGAAGAGAGAATTGTTTTACACATTCAGTTTCAGGAGTTTTGAGTATAATGCATTCAGTCTGATAAGGAATTTGAGCTCCAAATTGTGAAATATTCGTAATCTGTTCTGAATCGTTAAGAAGTGTAAGTTAACACTGTGCAACTGAACAGAAAAGTAATTAGAATAAACCTAAACAGGTAGCCCGAGTAATTTTAAATTGGTTAAGAATTAAACCAGTTGAGTTTATCTCTGAGTTGCTCGTCAATTTACAACAGACTCCGAGAGAGAGCAAAATGCACAATTTCAGGCAGAAGCATCCAAGAAATTAAGAACAATTAATAAGCCTCGAAAGATTTTATTGATTCTTATAAAGAAGCGTGATGTGTATCAGTATAACTAAAGCCTGCGAGGCAGCGGGAAAGCTCAACCTGTCGATCGATAGAGGAATCAGTGACTGCATCGCAGGTGCAGTATTGTGTTGTTAACAGAAGATTATCCACGGTTTTAAACAACTCCCTTTATTATATAATGATCGTTGGAAGTGTAGACGTTCAAAATCTAGATTACAGAGTAGTGTTAGTAAGTGAAAGGTGAATGTTAATTCAATCAAAGAAAGATATTTACCCAGTGGCGTCTCACAATTCTTCTGATTAACAAAACAAAAAGTAACATATTTTACGTCTATGACATCATATAACATCAGTTAAGAAATATTAGAAAATCGCGGTCTTAATTAGCTTGCGCTATAAAAATAATATTTATCAATGCAATTATCTTGTGGTGATAGCTAAATCTTTTTACGAGGCCCATGGGGCCGGCGCTTATCTCCGGTTTCTGTAGTGTTAAACGGATGAAAGTCTTTGACTCCAGCTGGACGGGACACAAATCCATCGCAGCTTAGCTCCCAGCAGACGCTGGTACTCATTTACCTACCCTGAAAAGATGGAAAGCTGAGTTGGCTTAGGCGGAAAGATGGTCACACAAATATTGGAATTTTGGCAAAGTGCCAGGATCGAACTGGAGACATTGTGGTTGGACAGCATAGATCTTACCAACTGCGCCAACCATGTCCACCCTTATGCTGATAAGACGTAGAATAATCTTTTGGAGGTCTATAACGTTCAGACTAACTGATCTTTTAAAAAAGGAAGAAATGGATTTAAAACGTTCTTGAAGGATAAGCGTTTTGGAACTGGCTGTTTCAAAGCAAATACAGCACGGTTGTTTGCTATCTAAGCTGAACTTTACTATTAAAATTTCCGAAATCAAACTTGGACAAGAATGCTTTGTATGTCCCGTTCTAAATAAGAACTGTAAGTATTTTATCATTTTTAAGGAAATCTCAAGTGGACGTTAAGGAGGATGGGGGTAGGAGGTTAGACCTTTACGTCCATTGGACGTTAAGCGTTAACAAATCAGTTTTCCGACGGCCCCTTAGCCGGCTAAGAAAAACCTTGGGCTCTGGGCCGGAGGAGAATGGCAAAATCTGTATTGTTGTATCCAGGCCGGACCAAATGAACGAGAAAATAAAGTAATACACTCTCTTTTTTATAAGAACCTTTTTTATATGAACATGAGGCTGAAAATCGCCAAAAAACTTTAAAATATGTAGAGAACATACTGAGGCTGTGAAAAGGTGAAGAACATTATTTATTAATGATGAAATAATTCATACAGTGTTATTGAAAAATTTGCTCGGGCTTCTTGACTAAAGTTTGAAGATAACAATTTTACAGCACATATTTTTTATTTACCAAATTACAGTTCTCAATTAACGTTATAGCCTTTATAGGTTTTGAGACAGACTTTAATGCCAGCTAACATATTTTAAAATTCGATACAGTACAAAAGTTCCTGTACAAATCAACTGATGTATACAGAAAAGTGCCACATACGGTACATGTATTATTTATATTGTTTAAAATCAGTAAAGATATTTTAAGAACATGTTTAAGATAATTTGAGGCTGATATACCGAAATTATTTATAAGAACATTCAGCCTCCGTCAAAAAATTCGACGTTCTTATAAAAAAGAAAAGTGTCTACAGAGTTGACAAACAACGCGCGAGAACAAATTTTAGGAACTACGTTTCGATCGGTCACAACTCATGAATAACAATAATAATAATAATAATAACTTTATTAACTTTCCATTCCTGGCTTTTCAAAGTTAATTACATGGATATTAAAATATTAATA
>JAOTRI020102226.1:0-14029 GCA_028564885.2 Zoanthus sanctaehelenae
TGCCAGTAGATACTATATACAGGCCATAGTAAAGAATGCCAGTAGATACTATATACAGGCCATAGTAAAGAATGCCAGTAGATACTATATACAGGCCATAGTAAAGAATGCCAATAGATACTATATACAGGCAATAGTAAAGAATGCCAGTAGATACTATATACAGGCCATAGCAAAGAATGCCAGTAGATACTATATACAGGGAATAGTAAAGAGGCTTACCGCATTTTACCTAAACATTGTGTCCATAAGCCCTAACTCCGATTAACATAACAAACATTTAACCACCGCCGTTTGAAAAAAAAATCTACACGGAGAAAAAAAGTTTTTAGCTGTTAATCAATAAATTAGATAGTAAATGGACGACGTCGAGAACAAAATTTAAAGTGCGCGCGCACTTTTTTAAGCAAACACATTTTGTTGTCCTCCCGACGAAACAGCTGGGAAAAGTGCGCACGTTTTCAAATCTAGCATTCATCTTCGAATCTAAAGGTCAATCACGATTTTAAGACTACCAGACTGCACTAAAATCCTTATGCCATTCCTACACAAATTTTTTCCTGATGCTAATGGATACCAATTAAAATCTTACTTGCTAACTTTAGATGTTTTTACAATTTGAATAACGAATTCATAATATATGGGTTAGGATTTTACAGCTTATCTATGATGATCAAAGAAATGATACACTTCTCAATAGACATTTTTCACAAGTCCCCCATCTTGGATTCAGTAAGAGGCTGTTCGGGCATAACAGAGATGGATGGCGTCACATGTAAATGTATCGTATCCTCAATTTAGTTCGTTGAAACACCAACCAATTTTAAACGGCTTTTTGGTAAAAAAGGGCGAACAAGAAATTTTACGTAGCGCAAAAAATATGGTTTATGAACTGTTTTTTAATAGGGAGATCAAACCATTCTTGAACAAATAGTGCGTTCTAATCGTGCTAAACGTTTACGTAAACTTTTATCTAATTTCTTTACTAAGATTTTATTTAATTATTTATTGTACAGTATTATGTGTGATTTAAATAACACTATTATATTACTGACAATAGCTCTTATTGTTTCAATATTTTAGAATTTTTTCTTTTCTTAAACGTCGTGTTTTTTATCGTGTATCTTAAAAATTGAATATAATATTATCAAAATAATAAAGTTAGACCGTACATTTAATTTTTTCCTAATCTACAGAATATTTTCCTGAAAATGTAACAGCTTTAGTTTTTCATTTGTAGTTAACTTGTAGGCTGTACGGAGGCAGCTCGTAAAACCCAAAGTGTAAAATTATTTTTTCTGTATGTTTTAGTTACGAGTTGAAAAAGCAAGTAGATGTTTCTTTGCAAAACATTTTGTGATCCTCAAACAAGCATGATACAACACAATCAACTACAGGATTGATGGAGATGGATGGTACGAACTGTGATTTGTCTGAAGAGGCAAACGAAACTGATGACGACAGTGAAATCGTTGCAACAGCGCGGACTTTAGGACATAGAGAGGTTGAGGAGTTTAATGAAACGGACGATGAAAGACCCAAACAACAACTGCAAGTGTTCAAAGAAAACGAAGAGCTGGAATATGATATGGTGGATGATCAATTAGAAGAGGATCCTTTAAGTAAAATAAGAAAAAAAATTGAGCGACAAGATCCCTTGATACTTCCAAAAACACAAAACACACAAGAAAAGCAATCGTCAAAAATTCAACCACAGAAAAACCAAGAAAAAGATCAAGAAATTCAGCAAACAAACAAAAGCAATGAAAGCAACAAAAGGCAAAATAAAGAAGTTCCTGCTGAACAAATTCCTGACAAGAAACTTAACAAACAAGAAAACAAAAATGAAATTGTTAACGCTAAACAAAAAACTAGACAAAGATTGAAAGATGAAAACGAAAATTTGTCAGAAAAAAGAACGGATGATTATTCTGGTACCGATAAATATAACAACAGAGATAGAATCGCTTATAAGGATGAAAATGCTACCAAACCTGAAGATGTTCAAATACCTTCTGGGAAGGAAAAAAGCAATTATACGGATTCAAAAAGAAAAATCTACTGGAAAGGAAAGTATGTACCACTCGACAATTTACAGGACATTTTACAAGATATGGCATCTTCTGAATCGGAAACAGAGGAGAACATAAAAACTGTCCTTCAACAAAAACAAACCCTCAAAAACACTTATCTAGCAACAGAGAGAGACAAGCAACGTGAATTTTCGGATTCTGATAGCGATGCATCAGAAGAATTGAAATTCAAAGATACGACAGTTGAACAAATGGAAGCGTTTAGCGTACCAACAGCGAAAGAAAATCTTAGTTTAAAGTTTCCAAATCCTTTACATGAAAAAGAAGAACTTGAAAATAAATTGCTAAAGACTGAAATGGAAAACAAAGAACCTGAAAAGAACCTGCACCAGCTATTAAAGAATGAACAGCCAGAAGCAGATAAGAACATCAAAACCGATGAACTTTGTACAAATGAAAACAAAAGGCCATTATCAGAAGCAGTATTAGCTGATACGCAAGAGTTAGGGTTTAACACACCACAAACAGTTCGAAATACTTCAACAAGCCAGTCAGTAAAAAGCTACACAGATGAAGTTGCTATTTTAGCAACAGAAAACCGAAAATTTGATGAGATATTACACCATTTACAGCTTGATTCAGAAGAAAATCTACAAGAAAAAGATCCTGTAATCGACGAAATGTTGGCTTCAATAGACAAATATGTTCTCAAAGAAGATTTTCTTCTTCTTGAACGAGAAAAATTGAATATACAAAATCTTCTAAATGAAAAACAAAAACAATTTGATGAAAATGCAAAAGAATTGGAAGAAGCTAAGATAGACCTTGAAGACAAAACTAAGAGCTTTCAAAAAGTCTTAATGAGACTAGAGAAAAGAGACGAAGACAAATCACAGTTGCTCAATGAGTATGAAATGGAAGTTTTTGATCTGAAAAGAACATTTCAAGAAAAATTAGACGCTTCTGAAAATAATTTGCAAAATGAACGTCTTCACAAATCCAAAATTCAAGAAGAACTTGACAGACTTCTTAAACACAATGCGAAACAAGAACGAGAATTGAAAACTGCAAAGAAAAGAACTGAACAACTGGAATTGGAAGAGACTCGTTTAAAGGAAACGTTTAAGAATGAGCTCAGTAAGGTGCAGGAAAAATTAGGAACGAAAATTGAAGAAAACGTTGAGCTAAAGAAACGAAATCAAAATCTCCTGCAAGACTTAATGAAAATGAAAGAAGAACTATCTAATGAAAGCAAAAAGTACTGTCAAGAGCAAAAACATACCATAGAATACTTTGATGAAGAGAGAATGAAACTTATTGAAAAGCATCATGAAGAAGTACAATTACTGCTAGAAAAACTTACTACTCCGACAGAGCAAAATATTATTAACGTTCACTTAAAAGAAAGTGCAGACGATCAAAGGGCAACAGAAGAAACCCTTGATAAATTAACAGAATGCAGTCACGGATCATTAAGAGGTAGCCCGATTTCCCACATTGCTCAGCCATTCAAACATTTAACACAAGAAAAAACCGCAAAGACAATTGCTGATGAAATTTCCGCAAACGGACCTTCTGTAGAAAACAGTGAAGAGTTAGAATTAGTAGAGCAAGTTAAAAAGCTTCAAATAGAAAACAGTTGGCTGCAAGAGAAAGTAGCTACTCTCGAAAACAAATTGGCGAAAACACAAGACGCAGAACAAAGTTACTATCAAAATGACCTCGGAAAACTTGAAGATAGTGATAAAAAAGGAAGTGAACAAATCCAAGGGCAGTACGCTAACAATGAACTCGAAAACAATAAAGTAACCAAGGAGAGTACGGAGAGTTATTTTGCGAAGCCAGACTCAATAACGATCAATTCTGACCCAGCATGTAGCAGTGAGCCACAAAGTAAACTCATTGATGAAAACAAATATCACGAGCATGACTTGAAATCTGAAAAGATTAACTCTGACCCAGCATGTATCAGCAAGCTACCAAGTAAACTCATTAATGAAAGCAACTATCATCAGCATGACTTGAACTCTGAAAAGATTAACTCTGACCCAGCATGTAGCAGTGAGCCACAAAGTAAACTCATTGATGATAGCCAAGATCATCAGCATGATTTGAACTTTGAAACGATCAACTCTGAACCAGCATGCATCAATGAGCCACCAGGCAAACTCAATGATGAAAGCAAAAATCATGAGCATGACTTGAACTCTGAAACGATTAACTCTGATCTAGCGTGTATAAGTGAGCCAACAAGGAAACTCAATGATGAAAGCAAATATCACGAACAAGACTTGAACTCTGAAAAGATAAAATCTGACGAAGCGTGTATCAGTGAGCCAGAACGTAAACTCATAGATGAAAGCAAAGATCATGAGCATGACTTGAACTCTAAAGAGATTACCTCTGATCCAGCAATTAACAGTGAGCCACAAAGTAAACTCATAGATGAAAGCAAAGACCATGAGCATGACTTGAACTCTGAAGAGATCAACTCTGATCCTGCATTTAACAGTGAGCGAGCAAGTAAACTCATAGATGAAAGCAAAGACCATGAGCATAACTTGAACTCTGAAGAGATCAACTCTGATCCTGCATTTAGCAGTGAGCCAGAACGTAAACTCATAGATGAAAGCAAAGATCATGAGCATGACTTGAACTCTGAAGAGATTACCTCTGATCCAGCATTTAACAGTGAGCGAGCAAGTAAACTCATAGATGAAAGAAAAGACCATGAGCATGACTTGAACTCTGAAGAGATCAACTCTGATCCAGCATTTAGCAGCGAGCGAGCAAGTAAACTCATAGATAAAAGCAAAGACCATGAGCATGACTTGAGCTCCGAAGAGATCAACTCTGATCCTGCATTTAGCAGTGAGCCACAAAGTAAACTCATAGATGAAAGCAAAGATTACGAGCATGACTTGAACTCTGAAGAGATCAACTCTGATCCTGCATTTAGCAGTGAGCCAAAAAGTAAACTCATAGATGAAAGCAAAGATCATGAGCATGACTTGAGCTCTGAAGAGATCAACTCTGATCCAACATTTAGCAGCGAGCGAGCAAGTAAACTCATAGATGAAAGCAAAAATCATGAGCATGACTTGAACTCTGAAGAGATCAACTCTGATCCTGCATTTAGCAGTGAGCCAGAAAGTAAACTCATAGATGAAAGCAAAGACCATGAGCATGACTTCAACTCTGAAGAGATCAACTCTGATCCAGCATTTAGCAGTGAGTCAGAAAGTAAACTCATAGATGAAAGCAAAGATCATGAGCAAAACTTGAATGCTGAAACTAACAACTCTGACCCAGCATGTATCAGTGAGATAACAAGTAAACTCAATGATAAAAGCAAAGACCATGAGCATGACTTGGACTCTGAAAAGAACAACACTGAACCAGCATGTAGCAGCGAGCCAACAAGTAAACTCATTGATGAAAGCAAATATCACGAATACGACTTGAAATCTGAAAAGATAAAACTTGATCTAGCATGTATCAGCGAGCCACCAAGTAAACTCACAGATGAAAGCAAAGATCACGAGCATGATTTGAAATCTGAAAAGATAAAATCTGAAAAGACAAAATCTGAAAAGATAAAATCTGGAAAGATAAAATCTGACCCAGCATGTATCAGCGAGCTCGCAAGTAAACTCATAGATGAAAGCAAAGATAACGAGCATGACTTGAACTCTGAAACGATTAATTCTGACCCAGCGTGTATCAGCGAGCCAACAAGTAAATTCATTGATGAAAGCAAACATCACGAGCATGACTTGAACTCAGAAAAGATCAACTCTGATCCAGCATGTATCAACGAACGAACAAGTAAAGTTATAAATGATAGCAAATATCACGAGCATGAAATAACTGTCAATGTTGACCTCCACCGAAAAATAAGTTCTTTGCAAATGGAGATCGATGTACTAAAACACGAGAAAGAAGAGCTTGAAAAAATGGTAAATGAATCTAAACAACAGCTCGAGGACGAATTTCAGCTCGAATTAGAAAGAGAAAGAACAAAGTTTAAACTGGCAGAAGAAGAATTCGCAAGCAATGCCGAAGGTCTAAAGCGAGTAGCAGACGACTGGGAAGAAATGTTGAAAAAGATGATAAGGAAATATGAAACAGAGTTAGAATGTAATGAAGATGAAAAGGCTAAACTAAAACAACAGATCAAAAAACTAGAAAATGGATATCACGATAACTATAAGAATAATGGAAATAAAAATTGTTTCACTACAATGGATCGCGAATCGCCTGCTCGATTAGAAGAGCGAGTTTACGAAAGAACTGTTCTCAGTGAAAACGAATTTGATCTTTTCATTAGTTATTTAGAATTAGAACAGAAACGGTTACAAAGCGATTACCAAAATCACTTAGAGACACACAAAGAAAATTATGATCTCTTAATTTTGGAAAAGAATGAAAGAATTGATTATCTTAAGGAAGAAAACACCAGCCTGAAAGAAAATCTTAAAATATTAGCGCAGAGGAAGGATCAAGAACTAGAAGAACTGTTAGTTTCATTTGCAAAAGAAAAAGAAAGCATGAAAGAGAATGCGGAAGAACACTTGGTAAACAGGCTTAACGAATACAAAAAGAATTACGAAAGTTCTGTTCTGGAAATGAAGTTGAGAATGGAAATTGAGAAAAAACAACTACAAGAAAACATAAACAAAAGCAGAGAGGTTCTGCAAGATAAAATTGAAAACGAATTTTTAAAAAAAGTTCTAAAAATCATTAAAGAAAGCAAACCGAATGAAAACGATGACTTCCTAACTAGAATGCAAGAGTACAGATTGAGGATTCAATACTTGGAAAAACATATCCAGGAAGAAAGAATGAGCAGTAAAAAAGCCATTATAAACTTGAATGAGAAAATTCTCCAACAGCAAACAAACGCTGAAATACAAACAAAAGCACATAATACAATCATGGAAAAGACAATCCTAGAACTCCAAAAAGAGATAGACAACATAAAGAAAGAAAAGCGAGACATAAAAAGAAACTACAAAAGAGATTTAACGCAAGTCGAAGAGGAACACGAAAAGGAAATTAAAGAAATAAACGCAAAATGGAAAACGATTCAAATCAATTCTGAAACAAAACTGCGAGAAGAGGCAGCGGAAAAGCTTAGAAAAGAAAGAGAGGTTTGTGAAGAAAAAGTTTACAAAGCGAATTGTGAATTAAGAGCTTTGGAGCTCCAACTTGTTAAAATGGAAACCAAATTCAATGCAGAGAAATATGAAAAAGAGAAAATTATTGATGAATTGAAAATTGAAATATTGTCCCTTAGACAAACGAAACCTTATTCTGCTGAAACCCACTTTAGCAGGAAACTTGTAATCGAAAAAGAAAATATTGAGAATAACTTCGACATTCTTCGACAGGACATTTTGCGTTTGCAAGGATACATTGCTGGGCTTCGTGAACAGTTTGTAAATAACACAGTGCGCCTAAACACACAGGCAAGTCCTTTAAAACATTTAGGAGTTGGTTCAACAGTGGATATAGTGCTACATGATGAATTTCGAAGAAATGAAATTGCAAACGAAAGGGAAAGGTACAACTGTACGGCTTATGATCTACAGTCGCAGGTAGAAAGTTTAAAAGCTGATATGTTTTTGATGAGAGGAAAGATGCGTCATGCTAAAGCAAGTATTATCGAGGAATTACATAAAGAAAGAGACGATTTTGAAGAAAAACTTATAATAGAACATGAAAACTTACGAACACTGGTAACAATGATGGCTCTTAGACAAAGCAAAAGTGACATGAAAGAGGTGCGTGACTATTCTATGACATACGATTTCGTAAAATATTTCTATGTAATCGCATGGCCAAAAAACGTAACACTTTTTGTTTGATCCTCTATATGAATAAAGCTGTAAAAGCTAAATCTTTTACAGGTTTCATGGTGCACGGAGTCAGCCTTTGTCTTTGGTCTTCTATAAGTTCTTGTAATTAGAGCTTTCAGCGACGCAGTAACCCTTTCGATAACCGGCGTTCTCACTTGAAACAAGCGATGCCATAACGTAAAAAGGCCGATGTCATCGTCTGTCACTGATGATATTGACGTTTTATTGAGATTGCATCAACTGTTTCAAGCGACATCGGCTATTTCGTAGTATATCATTAACTGTTATGTTCAAATGGCAACAATGGTTAACGAAAAGAAAAACTGCTTCGATGGCGCTAACGGGTTCGTGGATTCGTTGACTGAATCGCGGAGACTAGGTAATAGGATGTCCACAAACATTAACACGAGACAATTAGAAATCTTTTCTGGTTTTAAACTATTCAGAAAATCAGCCCGGAAAATGTAAGCTGTGATTGGATGATCATGGATTGGCGTCAAACAGCGCAAGAAAACTTTTTAGAAAGACGAGTGAATAATTATTCTTTAAACGTACATTTCTACTGTTATATACCAGTCCTCATATCACTGGTATAAAGCAACCTCATCCTCAGGGTCTTCCCTTGTCCTTCCCGGGGTCCTACTCTTCCTTCCTTTTTCTCAGCGACGGAAGAGAAAATTTCAAAAGCACTAAGAAAAAATACTAATAAAAATAATGAATACTTTATTTAGCGTTAATTGTTAAAGAAGTAGTTGCCAATTCTCCTAGCCAAAGGCCAAAGGCTCGACCCCGGATCGCAGAGGTGAACAGGTGAGAGATGCTCCTTATGACCACTACGCCAACCAAACGAGCCAAGTTAAAAATGAAAAATGCAACTTGGTTAATGCATTTCAAGAAAACACCGCGAAACAAAACTTTGTTTGCATTTGGCGAGTTTCTATGCCAACAAATAACCAATCAAACGTACGTTCGTAAGTTTAGCAGACAATAAATTGGTCTCCAGCCAAGTATCATTAGCAATTCTTAGTTCTTTATTTATTTTGGAGAGATTTATCAACTAATGCACTAAAGTTTTTCATTTTGTAATCTTTGTTTAGGTTCCAAATTCAAAATTGCCACATCAACAAAATTTTGCATCAGTACGTTCAATCATACAAAGGGGAAAACATCCTACGAGTATAGATAAGAGCTCTTTTCAATCCCGTGCATTTACAGAAATTAAAGAATCGGGCGTTCAAACAGACAGCTCCAGTGGTGAAACTGATCAACGTGACTCGCGGGCATGCGCATTAGGGGAGGCTAACATAAATTATGAAACTTTAAAAGATTCTGATATAGAAAAGCATACGTCGGTAGATTTGCAACAAAAGTCTTGTAAAAAAGAAACAATTTATAGTGAAGAACAACAGCAAACAAGTAATTCATCAAAAAGCTCAACTTTGATTGGGGAACCCTCCTGCAAGGATTTGCAAGCAGCCGATTTACGCGAAGGCTACGGGAAATTAGACGAGTGTTAAGACGCGGAACATTTATCGACTGCTTCTGTGGAAGATACAAAGAATGAAGACCACATATTCATCGAACTAGGGACACTTTTTAGTGTCAAGTGTAAACAAATGGCTCTTGCAAAATCAGGAAAAAATTCAGATTCAGTGCGTTGAAGGTGATTCGTCCATTTAGGATACATTCGATAACTCAAGCTTAAGAAGAGTAGCTCCGGGTTGCTCAATGGTGAATAAAGTGTAACCGTGGATTAAGCAAAAGTTAAAGCAGCAATTTCTTCTCTTGGGAGAAGATTTAGGTTCTTTTAAAATACTGCTCAGATTTTTCTTGGAAAAATCTTGTATGTCCTAGATTTACAAATAAAAACCATCTCTTAAAGGTCAGAAACAAAACCATCCATTAAATATTTAACCCTAGGTTAGTTCTAATCGACTTTTGAACAACCAGGCCCAGTGCATGAAAACCAAACAACGTTAAATTATTTAACAGCTCATTGGTGCCGCTTGAATATGGTGACATGCATCAATGCGATAAAATATTCAGAATAAAAAGGGACAGTAAATGATATCATTTTCTCAGACAAGATACAAGCGTTTTCTTGTTGTTAAATATATATTAAAAGGTTGGCGAGAATAAACAAGGAAATTCACCCTGTTTGATAACTGAAAAGAAAATGTCTCATTTACAACTATTAATTCTTGTCTGGATTCAATTGTAAAATTTTAAAACGCATTGGCGAGTGTTACAAAAGCCATTTTTTACAAAAGAAAACGCTGTAATGCAGACACCTGCTTGTATACTTACGAGTATAGTATACATTTTTATATGAATAAGTAAGTAAGAAATTCAATTAATCTGAGTTTAATAAGTATTTGCCAGTTTTTCTGGTTGCAACTTTTTCGAAAAAATTGCTAACAAAGAAGTATGTTTTCGACATCGAAGTTAAAAATGTATTTGCGTTACAAAAACTGTATAACTTAGAAAAACGCATAGTAAATTAAATAGGCCGAGATATACAAATCCGATTTCGAGATACAAATAGAAAAACAGAGTATTAGAGTAATCTTCTTGATATCCCTAGTAAACACACGCCTTTAAGAACCACGGAATTTATTGTTTGAAAAACAAGTTCTTCTTTTGGAAAACGTACTAACATCAAACTTTATTAAGGGAATAATTTAAACCATTGAATAGCACAACAAATGCCCAACTCTCTGTTTTAAAAGACCGTCTTTTTTTGGACAGAGGCTGAATGTTTTTAGATATTCTTTGGATTATAGATTTTAAGATTACAAATTCTAATCTTATAATATTAATAATTATACGTAACTGGTGTGCACACTTTGATTTGGTTATCTAAAAAAACACCCGTTTCCACTGGAAAAATCTTGAGCCCTGCAACTTGATTTTGTATTAAAAAATTAAGTTTTGCTCTATCTGCAAAAAATGTTGTATTACACATCAACAGTCTAGCTGCCGATAATTATGTGCTCAAATGTAACAAAGTAAATTAAAGGTCTCGGCGTCCATTTTTAGCCTCAGATGTGTTCTTAGCATGTTCGCAATTATCTTTGGACTATGTTTTGCTTCAAATTCTCATATAAAGGACTTATACAAAAGAAAATGAGTTTACAGCAATATCATCAAGAAAGAGGTTTTAAATACTTGTTCAAGTGTTTACACTAGCCATGAATACATTAGAGTACTAGCCAGTTTGTTAGAAAGAGATTATTCTATGAATACATACGATTAATAAAAGAAGTTTTTTTGAGACATGTTGATTGATTTTATTGTTAATAAAAGATAAGAAAGTTGTAATGTTGTAATGATTTCTGTTCATCAGAGTTAGCACTGACTCTTTATATTAGAAACTCCTTGCTTTTACACTTAGAAAAATCACACAAAAAATTTCGTTGAACGGGAATTCGGATGTACAGTACATTTATGTTTAATCATACATATGGGACCATATGCGCGTTCTCATTAGTAAAAAAAACTTGCTTTTATATCGAAGCGTGTTTAGTTATTCGGTGTGTAGGGTCTATCATATAATATAAAGCAAATGAAGAAGCTACTAATAGGCAGAATATAATAACACTCCCGACATTTTAGAAATAATTATGAGAGAAGAAAACACTTGTCTGTGTATTTTGAAAATATATATATGCGTTTTGCTTTTTACGGTCTAATGCACGGTTTAGTATAGTATACTTTCAGTCAATTATTCATTAAACTATACGAGAGAAGAAAATTTGATGGAACTTCTGATATATCCGGGTTTTATCATGCAGTTCCAATAGTCACCAACAAGACAAAAACCAAATTGCAATCTTGATTGCTTTATACCAAATTCAGTTGAGCAAGCAATTTACCGAAACAATGTCGAACTCGTGATACGTTGCAACACTGTTAAAAGATTATCACAATTGTGAAGCGCAAATTAGTAACAAATCAAAAAAGTTTAGAGAAAAACCTTTTAAATCTGCTTTTGATACATTTTGTCATGAAAAATGTTCTACTTTAGCACTAAAGTTAATTTATATAAAATAAATCTTTTATGACTTAAAAAATTCAGTCATTTTAAGGGCCTGTTCTCATGTGGGAGCCCTTTCAATAAACTTAAAAGTAGGAGACCATGAATGGAGAAGTAGCCAGCCACCGATTAACACTTGTCCAGTAGAATTCGGAAGATTTTCCACATACTAACATTTCGCAAGGCATGAAAGTAACCGACCACGGTTTGAGATTTTTTCCAAGTATAGCCGACAGCTTTCGTCGGCTGTCGGTGCTTATTGAATGGACTGATGAGGCGAGATATCTCAGTAGCTAAAGATATGTCAGTGCCTATAAGGATATCTCAGTTGCAAGGGATATCTCTCTGTGGCTGATATCTTAGAAGCAAGGCCAAGAGTTATCTCGGTGGCTAGGGATGTCTTGGAGGCTAGGGGTATCTCTCTGTGGCTAGTTCACATTCCGTTCACATGAGGCCCAGACAAGTCGGGGAGGCGAAATATCTACGAATGTAGGAGTAGCCCTATGGGTATAAAGACGGTGAGCGTGCGTTCCGTGGTTACATAGGTCAGTTTTTTTCATGTAATCCACGAACAATTTCATTCCTACCGCTCGAGATAACTCGCCTGATGAGAAGTGGTCTTAATTTGAAAAATGCAGTTTTATAAAGATTCTTTCAAATTTCTTTCTAAAATACTTTTTTTTAAATATTGTGAGGTCCTGAAGTTTTAAGGAGATAGTTTACAAAACAATAGAAAAGTAGAATCTTAAAAATAATTTGACATTTTTATCTGTGAAATGTATTTATTTGATTCTGTCATACTAAATTTTATTGCATAAAATTAAAACAAATAGTTCAGCGTATATTGCAATAGGAAAATGTTGGTTCTATATTAACGCATTATTTGTCAAATACGTGTTTGTATAAAGACGAGGCATGTAACACCACCATATGACTTACTCACATCTTCGAATCCTTCTAACCTTACTATATGACAGCATAGATATTAGCCAATTGGTTGATTGTTTATTTACTTGAGTTAAGTTTTCATTTTAACGCGATAAAGAAGATAGTCGAATATAATACTTGAACGGTTGGTCCAATTTCTAAAATCCCACAAAGATTTATATAGGAAAGTTCCGAAAAAAATTATTTTTGCATGATTATACTTGTCTAAAGTTTTCTTTATGGTTTAAATAACTCAAAATAGGATGTTTTGATAGTCTCCAAAACTGCGGTCACCACACATCGAACGTTCTCGAAATACGTCGGTTCCTTATACGAAAACTAAACTAAACTTTAACCTTTATTGTTAATATAAAATAGTTTTAAAAACTATCCTCAACGATTACATAAAAAACTAAAACAATTCCCAAAGTTTATGATTAAAGCAAGACATAGTGACAAAGAAATTTCAAATTTAAATAATTCTGCACTTAAACAGAATAAGAAAAAGCGCACCACGCCGCAGTTTTACAGCAGGCTATTGGCACAACTAAATATCCTTAATGCTTTGAAACTTAACTAAGATTGATACCTGTTTTCTAGTGTTGACATAACAAGATTGCAAACAAATAGCAAAGATATCCTGAGCGCACGAAATCACATTTCGGTCATTAAAGAATCACAGTAACACAAAAACCAAAACTAGGGTGCAGTATACGTGACAATTACTCGCTTTAACCACCGTGGAATACATTTTTTAGAATTACCATGAAATATCAGCAGTGTAAAATTTCTTGATTTGCGTTCATATTACCCCCTGAAGACAACAAACTAACTCCTTCTTGATACAACAAAACATTACAGGTGCTAGGACATGATTACAAAGTTTTCTAATTAATTTGTTGACACAAAAAGCATCTATTAGTGCACAGGAGATCCAAATGCAGGGTGAGCTCAGCAAACGTCAAAATTCAATACCTAAGGTATATTAACCCTTTTAATCCCAGATTTATTTTCAAATTCTCTCAACTTGTTCCTATACTTTCTATTGAACAATTTTGAGAGAATTTTACTGTTAATCTTCTGTAGTTTGCTTTACTTGATCAATTCTCAGTTTCTTATTGCCAAATGTTTTATTTTGTATGTGTTATGTTAGGAGAAGTTGGGTATTGATA
>JAOTRI020102248.1:0-14028 GCA_028564885.2 Zoanthus sanctaehelenae
ATACGAACCTAACACTGAATAAAACGAATCCCAGGCTTTCCAGTTTACAGCAGGAATTTCGATATAGAGCTGTTCACACACAATTCGACAATGAATATTATTATTACATTTTCAGCCTCGAATATTGCGTTTCTAGCGTTCTTATTGGCTCACTCAATCTCGGTTATCAGCTCATATACCGAATGACCATATTTGGAAACTAACTGTAAAGTTTTGCCATGCTGAAAAAATTCAATATAAGGGCTCGGAAAGCTCATGAATTTTAATAAAACAATTATTCCATTCGCGCTTGTTGGATATAAAATGGTTATAGCCAACTTTTTACCATCTCATATTCAACGCGCCCTCTTGGAATAATTTTTAAGTAGCATTGAGTAGTGTGGCTTAATTAGTTTTTAAATTAATTTATCTCAGATACCCAACAACTAAATCTTGTTTAGTATATTCTAATTATTGCGTGTGCCTATGTAATTCTTTAAAGCTGTGGTGTAAAATATATTAGGTATTAGAGATCACTGAATTAAATAAGGTTTATGGTTAGCCGAAATACGGTTGGGGTAAGCTTTATCTTTCTTTTGACTGGTTCAAAAATCTGTGTCCTCTTTACTAAGTAGAGTTCAATAAATTTGACCTTGATTTTACCAGAGGTTTAAAGAACGTGGTTATTACGCCATGAAATTAAAGTTTCCCATAAAATTTGAGTCAATGAAAAAAGGTAGAAATCATTGTAATCTTCATTAAGCCAACCAAAAAGCCGGCTTACTTAAAGTGCATATGACATGGATTTTTTTTTTTTAAGTTTTTTAAACTTTAATGTATTCTTAACTATAAACCGAAGTTAATTTCTCTCAAAAATCTTTTCCTGTCGTTTTATTGCGTGTTGAAAATGTTGATTTTTGCTTAAAAAGTGTGCCAAACCACCGCCTGTGACGTCACATTGTTTGCAAATTTTCTTTGAAGAAAAGAAAAAAACAGCGATGGAGAGTAACACAACAAAAAATAGAGGAAGATATTGCATGGCCGGAGCGCCGAATAAAGAAAGCTGTCAAAATACCAGCTATAGTTATGGCATAAGATTGCAAGTTGCAAACAATGTGACGTCATACCAAAACCCAGACTCCGGACAAACTTTTACTTCAAAATTGTGTTTTTAAGACGCAAAAAACCGTGGTTTGATTTTTTTTTTGAGGACTTAGAATATCAAATTCGTCTTTCTCAAGTATGAAATGTGAGAAAACGCGAAAAAAAAATCCGTGTCATATGCACTTTAAATCTTGAATGTCATACGAAGCCTACATTACTCATACTGTTTAACGTTGTATTAAAACACATACCCAGTGCTCGTTCCACGAGTTGGTGATTACCGCTGGACCTAACGACCTTGCTGGGTTGAGACTGCATCCTGAAATAGGAACCTTTTGAAGTAAAGGTGTAAATTTGATGAGTAAACTTTTTGCTTCAATATCGATCATTGTGAGGCTGTAGACCGAACGGTCTGTTCAAACTCGTAGTTCGTGAGACAGAATTCTAATTGTTTTAGTACAAACCTACTAATCGGTCAAAAAATAATTTACAAACAATAATATCGATGAAATCCTTATTACTATTTTGATTCGCCACTGACATTTTCTTTATAAGTAGGCTTTTACAATTAGACCTCTAGTATAGTAGCCAGTCAGAATGCAGGATGCGTGTAAAGCCGTTTGTAAATTTGTACTAAAACGGAATTATCGGATGGTCAAGCCGGATTTTTTATGCCTCCTTGCAAGCTCCTGCTGCGAAATTGACAGTGAGAGCTAAGTCAATCACGTTCTGGCCAGAACGAAGAGGGCTCCAGAAAGGAAATTGAAGCCTAGCAAGATCCAATCTGCGCGAGCAAGTTTCAAACTTTATCTAAATACGTTGCGGATTTCGTTTCTTCATTGGTTAAGAAAAGTAATCGCTCTGCGGTAATCAGGTGTAAAAAAACAAATGCAAAAAATGCGGGATTGTCGCCACAAATGGTATTCAATGATGTGATTGCATTTTCTCAATACTTTCCTGAGCAATTTGCACGTGCGGGTTGCATCTTGTATAGCTAGCTTAGACTGGCAATCGATACAAGGTCAATATCTCCAAGTTTGCAGTTCACGTACCTTACAAACTCCCCTGGATTTTTTAATTGGCTTTGAAGAAGCATGGAGCCTCTTCCAACTTAAACAAAATGTTGTACGAATTCCCATTTCTTTTTTATTATTATTGTTATTATTATTATTAATAACATTATTATTATTATTATTTATTATTATCATGTTTGTTAGAGCTCATCTCAAAGCTTAGTATCGTAGTTGCTTTGGAATGAATCCTTGTGAGACCGAGCAGCAACCAGCTGCCAAAGGTCTCTCAGATGTTAGAACTAGGAAATATAAGAATCAAATACCAATCTTACACTTTTGCTGTCCCAAGTAGAGCAATCTTGTGCACATGTTAAACACGCCCTTCGTCCACACATTTTCTAAACCAGGTGGATATTTCTCCCAGTGCTCCAACAACAGTCAGGATTACAGTCACTCTCAGCATTTTTCATTAACCTGCAATCTTGTCCCTCGATAATTTATACATGTCAATCTAAACCATGCTCTAACACCACCAGGTATCGCAACATTAGTGATTTTAACCTTTTTTTGGAGCAACTTTAGAATACCCCGGCGCTGTCGTTATTATAATTATGCGCATTGTTTTTAGAGAACGACAAATGCACAGAATAAATCACCATGTCATTAAAGACAGTGTCGGGGTATTCTAAAGTCCAGCCCTTTTTTTCGTATCTACAAATAAAATATCAGGCTTTCGGGCCGCAATCTGTCACACTGTATCATAGCATCCAATAAATCTTGTAGTCAGCATTACTCCCTCTGGTTTGTGCTCTTACAATTTGTTAGTTCTGTCGAATTAATATTTTTCGCAGAGACGCCAATGCACATACTTTTCAAAATTATTGTGCCCTCTTTTGTGTTCTCCTTGTGCTAACATACTGCATTCACTTACAATGTGTGAAACAGTCTCATTTTTATTGCCACACGTCCTACAAACAGGTAAGTCGTTTGTTTTATCAATACGAAATTTGGTGTAATTTGTTCGCAGAGCTTGTTCCTGTGCACAATATTTATAACAAAGAGATACTCGGAAAAAACTCCATCCCCATCAGGCTCTCGGATTTTTTTTCCAAGTATCTCCTTGATTTTAATATCATTATTGTTATTATTCCTTAAATGTTTTAATACTATTGTACATTAAAACGTCGAGCAGACTTACTCCAATCACGTGACATACTGTAGTTGCCAGTCCCACGGCGACTGCTGCGGTATAATCTCGTCGTACATCCAAACGATTGTAATCGAAAGTTGCCATAACAGCCAGAATCAACATGAACGTCAACAAAGCTTCTGTGCCAAGGGCCTGGGTAAAAGAAACCTCAGACGAAGATGACGTAACGCCAAGGTTTCCCCGGATGTGGCTGGGAGTAACGGCATAGAGTAAAGCAGCGCCAGTGATTGCTATACAAAATTAAAAGGTTTCGTTATACAAGATTGCACAAAATTCTCAAAAAACGTAGTTAGAAATTCTGGGAAAATCTACAAAAATCACCATTTTCTTTATTTCTAAAACGTCTAATCGGTAAAAAAGGATGTTCAAATTAAATTATTGATCGGAAAATCTCATAACGGATGCTCTTTTCTCTACTATTAGGCCACAGGCGGCCAAGTCAAACAGTTAATTCGAAAACATTACGTCATTCGTACTGGATTTCCAACGGTCATTCTATTTCTTGACTAAATTTACCACCAGAATTGCTTTCTTTTTTAACAGAGAGTCTTCAAAGTACACAATAAAGAGAATGAAATAATTGTATTTTGCTTACTTTGTGTAAATTGTGTTATTTCTTTTCATCTCGATAGGTTTTGGGATGGCTTTTGTTGCGCATTTTTCAGCCGGCTCTTGTTAGTACATTAAAATATACGTGCCGCATGAAGAACGCGCGACAAAAAGTGTCCCAAAACCCATCGAGAACCCATCTCTTTATTGTGTATTTTGAAGACTATCTATCAAAAAAGAAAGCAATTCCAGTAGTAAATTCAGTTAAGATATAGAATGACCGTTGGACATCCAGTACAAATGACGTAATTTTTACGAACTGTCTTATTTGGCCGCCTGTGAGCAGGCGATCAAAAATAGACCTCTAGTAGAGTAGCCAATAAGAATGTAGGTTGCGTGATAGACCGTTAGTTGGTTTCTACTAAAATTTAATCATGTACCTTCTTTTCCGCTAACTCAGCTTTCCATCCTTCCGGGGTAGGTAAATGAGTACCAGCGTTTGTTGGGAGCTAACCTGCGATGGATTAGTGTCCCATCCAGGGAAAGTCAAAGGCTCTCATCCGCTAACACTAAAAAAACCGGAGATAACCGCCGGCTTCATGGGCCTCTAGGCCCGTAAAAGGATTTAGCTAGCTTTAGCTACAAATTGGCACTAAAATGTAGCAGTGATAGAAAGATTTTTAAAACTGGTTTTACTTGCCTCCAAAACACTGCACCACAGGGTTAATAATAGCTGCGAATAGCGAGGTGTCACAATTGATAAACATGGCCACTGTAATGACTGGGTTGATATGAACTAAGGGCTCACAGACCGAGCTGAAGCAATGGATAAGAGTAGTTGCCGTAAAACCGGCTGTTACAGCCACTTGTAGCGAGCTGGGTTTTCCCTCGTATCGCAGCGATGAGCCGCACACACAGAACACAAATAACAAACTTGCTAAGTACTCCGCAAATACACAGATCCAGAAATCCCAGCTGAATGCATCACGGAAACCAACTAAGTAATAAAATAAAATAAAATTAATGATTTAAAGATTATGATAATTATATAACTGTTTACATTTTTTCCAACATGGCTTTCCTCAGTTACTTCTATGCAACCACATCATTATTGACCCATGAAACAGAATCCGGAATCCGGCAAAATCTGGTAGTTGGAATCCGGAATCCACAACGATGGAATCTGGAATCCAGATTTGATTTGGAATCCGGAATCCATTGAGTTCAGAGTCCGGAATCCAAAGGGTTGGAATCCGGAATTCAGTGGGTCAGAATCCAGAATCCAGAACCTTTGTGGATTCTGTTACATGGGTCATGGGTCATTACCTTCGTCAACGAGGTTATGTTATTGCAGGGGTTTGTTTGTTTGTAAGTTAGTTAGTTAGTTTGCAAGCAACATAACTCAAAACATTAAAGACGGATTTTGATAAAATTTTCAGATGTTGTCAGAAATGGGACATGGAAGAACTGATTAAACTTTGAGGGTGATCCGGAAGAAATCCTGGATTCTGGATCTCTTTGAATTTTTCGTTAACATTGCTATCACAATATGCTTGGCGAAGGTCTATGCTCTCTGGCTGCTTACCTAGTTGGTGAGAAGTGACTGCAAAACTTTACATTTCTCTTGAGTTTTGTTATCTTACAAGAATTTTAAATTATTTTTGGATAAAGTAGATGGTTTTTTTTGTCTGGTATAAATAACGAAAAGAGAACAGTATTGTCAATAGAACAAAATAGTGGTGTATACTCGCAGCACTCACTTTCTATTAGAGATAACTAGTATAGATTATTTATATAAAAGGAGAAACGTCCTTTTCGTTTCTTGTTTCTTAGGCCAATCATTTTCATACTTTCCGCCTGACAGAGGTTACATTTACTATAGTAACTTAACTTACTTATGTGGATTTTCGGAAAATATACTTGCCATAAAAGAAAAACGGAAATTGAAAATGCTGTGGTCCAATATTGTGAATTACTTTTATGATAACAGACCGAACTGGACCCATTTAGTCCTTCTAAAATAATATATTATCACGCTAAAATTTTCAAAATGCCTTAATTCCAACAATATTCACGAGTTTTGATAGATCTAAAAGTGTGTTTAACGAAGAATCAAGCAGTGTGGTTGGCAGTCGGCAAGTTGTGGGAGTTTGCAGTTTCCAAAAAATAGGCAGTCAAAGACTGCATGTGACTCAAGGCAAATGAATTTTTTTTTACGAGTAGCGACTTTAGTATTGGTTATAGCATAGTGAACTATGATTTCAGAAGATAAAGTTAAATATACAGTGTAAGCATAAGAAACAGAAAGGTTTTCTTTTTTTAGTATCATTTAGTCTTGAACAAGCACGAAGAATAAATAAGTACAGGGTGATTCACACTTTGACATAAGCATAAAAAATAATCATGAATAATAATAGAAAAGCAAGCACAAGCTTAAGCTTTAACCCGAGCCTTTGCACTCTTAGCCAGCGAGATCTCCTCGATGACGATCACCTGTTTGAATAACCGCTAGGAACGCCTGCTTCAATTGGAATGGTTACAACTCACTCACTCAAACCGATGACATATTGACGAGGCCTCATAAGGCCTTTCGTCACAAACACTAAACATATGCGCTTCTCATATCGTTTTTTCTTTTGTTAAGACAAAAAAAAACAATCTCCGTGCACGTTTGTGATAAACGAACAGTTTAAAACTCAATGCTGCGGTTATTTTTCATTAATCTACTTCTGAATTCTCCCCAACGTTTGCCCTGGTTTTTGCCAGGTAACGAAGGTACGAAGAAACTGCATTCTTAAATATTGCTGTTCTCGGAAACAACATATAATTATATTGGAGATTATTTTAAACCACAGATATTGAACATAAGAACAGAATACAAAACCTGAAACTGAATAAGAAAAAAGGAACTTTACATCCTCCGCCTTATTTCTCAACATTAACCTCATTTTCCATCATTGTCCTCATTTTTCATCATTAACCCTCATTTCCCATCATTAACCCTCATTTTTCATTAATAACCCTCATTTCTCATCACTACCCTCATTTCTTATCTCAATTCCCAACATTACCCTCCTTCCGATCATTACCCTGTTTTTCCATCATTACCTTTATTTCCTAACTTTACTCTCCTTTTCCCTCAGCGTCTTCCACCATTAGTCTTGCTTTCTATCACTATCCTCGTTGCCAACATTGCCCTCATTTCTCAACATTAATTTTGCTTTTCAATGCAACCTTTCTCTTACAATATTATTCCCATTTTCCTCTAAACTCGTCTTCCAATATTACCCCGGCGTTTCCTCATTACCCTCGTTTTACAGTATTATCCTCATTACCCTCGTTTTACCTTCGCTTTTCAATGTTATCCTTTTCTTCCAATTTTACCATCGCTTTTCAAAAATGTTTATTGTATTGTCGGTAAAACCGTGAACACCTTAAGTATGTCAGGAATGTTTATTGTCTTCCAACCAATCAAGTTTGAAGATTTAACGTGCCAAAACACAGAACATCGTTATAATTCAGGCTTGATCGAAATCAAAACGAGTTCAAAATTTGCTGAAAACGATGTTTCAAGGTAAGAAACAATATTTCCTTGGCCAAAAGAATTGTTTTTCCGGGATTTGCTTGAATTTTTCTTTTTTTTTTCATTGGCACAACTTTATTTTTCGCAATCATTTTACAAGCTCTCATGCAACATCAATTTTCTCTTACAGTTGTACTAGAATGCCTATTTCTGGATCATTCAGCAATTGCTGATTTCATTCCTATCTATGAATGTTATCGGTTTGGTTGTCATCAGTCTCAGAACTAACAGCCAGAATAAGCTAAACTAGAATCATTTTCTTCCTAAAATCGCAAGCCGTTACAGGTTTTGCCAAATAACATATAACAGTCTGCGGTTTAACGAGTAGGTTTCTGGCATGTGATTGGTCAGAGCTAACATTCCTGACATATTTTAGGTGTGAGAGCAACAAGTATTTTAGCAAGTCCCACGAGAAGTAAACGCGTAATCGAGGCAGCAACAGCCTGAAAGGGTGTAATGGTATTTCGCGCAAAAAACCCCTCGGTTTAACTCGGGCAACGCGCCACCATAACGTAAAACCGCTGATAAAAAACACGGTCTCACGATACAAAAAACCTTTACTACAACTTTAAACGTTGAATATTCCTCTAAAAGAGTAATAAGTTTTTTGTTGGCCGTATTTGATATTATTCCTTTTAAATAACATGGAGCCATTCAGGCCTAAAATATATGTGTTTTTAAAACGTTTTTGGAGTTGCTCTCCTTCCTTAGGAAGAAAGAAAGAAGGTTAGCAACTCCGAAAACGTTTTAAAAACATATATATATTTTTGGCTTGAATGGCACCATGTTATTTAAAAGGAATAATATACCTTTAAAATAAAAAAAACATTTATGCACTACCCTTCTTTCACAAGCGTATTCTTGCAACGAAGATAGGGGTAGCAAAGAGTCCTATTAATGTATTCTTGAAAATAGTCTTCTGGCTACCTCGGATGCTTTTAAGCTGTTACTTGAGCAATTTTGTGTTGTCGGCTACGGTGTTAAATCGTTGATAATGGCACTATTGCGGTAGCTAATCAGGTTCCATCTTCCTAGAGGCTAATGGAGCCGGCGCCTTTTCCCAGTTTCTGTAAAGTCCTGCGCATAGGAAACTTTGACTTTGACAAGTGGTTAAAACCTCCAGCGGAACAGGAACATTTCAAAACAATTAAACCACAAAAACCACATAATAGTATTCTCAATTTGTACGTACCTCTGAAAAAATCCTGGCTACACCAATTTAACGTTACTATAGACATATTGGAAACCAATGGAGAAAAAAAATGGACAACTTAAAAAGGCATAAACGATAATAAGAACGGCGATTTCAGTTTAATCAAAAGATATCGCTCAACCAACTTACCACCAAAACCAGTAAAAAGACTAAATACAGAGAACTTTTTATAAAGAGTTAAAAAAAGATTTGATGATTCTGTCACTCCTTCTCTATTGTCATTGATTTGAAAAAGTTTACTTAAATAGCATCGGAATTTTACTGCCTTTATCGTTTTCAGTTAAAATGGATTTTAAAAGCAATTTAGCATCCAGTTTTATCAATATCATACCCTGTTTTCTTATTCCATTCCGGCAAATGAAAGATTTAGTGGCAAGAGCACTGTGATAAGTATCTGCACTCGGAAATCAAAATAATTCTTCATTTCAAAGAATGGCTCAGCTCATTAGTCATTATTGCGTTCGACGTTAGGAGAACGCAATCATAATCTTGCGCAGCCGGAAAAAATCTCGATTTAGTGGTTGATCCAAATCGACGCCATTTTGGATTTCTCCGAAGGGGTCTGAGTTCCATTCCTGAGCAGGCGGAAAAAATCTCAATTTTGTGGTTGATCCAAATTAACGCCATCTTGGATTTTTCCGAGAGGGTCTGGGTGTGGGTCGTTTCAGGCAATACGGCATGTAAACTTCCCATGAAATTACACAACAGTTTACTATTTGACTTCTTGTTTGTGTGTCAACTGTTTTTACAGAGGACTAAGTTCAATCCCTTTACCACAGTGCTAGAAAAATTACCATCCTATCTAACCTTTTAACTATCGAACGCACTTCACTAATCTTTGATTACTGCTAGTACCTAGTAATACTAAACTTCTGGTCAGAAGTACCTTCATTGTCTCTCCCACATTATGGTTTCCATAATTTAATGCATGACATTCCCATTCGTAAATTAAGTCTTTTTATCTTGTTCACCTGTGATGACAGGGAGTTCCTTCCATTTCCAGTAAACCAAAGTACGGGCCTTTATCGTCGAGCGACTGATTGTTGTTAGAAAACGTTTCTACATAACACTTTTTAGATTCGGAAGGATTTAAAATTGCTTTTTTATTGTAACGAGACTCATTCATTTTGAAACCAGCAATGTGACACGACGGTGAACAATGAAGCATGAAAAGTCGCATTGAATTTCCCGGAAATCATATATTAACAAAGCTGGGAACACGTAACATAATAAAACGTTCTATTTTACAAATATTCTAATTTTCCTCCTACGTGCGTTCTAGGTGGAACAAACATATGGGGAACACACTGCACTAGTGCCCAGTGTTCTGGGAAACACATGACACGGGGAACACAAAGCGCTGTGACACCGCTTTTCATCACAAGTCTACTCGTCACACCATAGTTAATGCGAACAAATGTGGCGTTACTTGAAAGTGTTGGAGCATGAAAGGCCAAAAAGAAGAGATCAGACGAAGAAAACAAAAGCTCGAAACCAAAGGTATGAAGTGGAAACCAAAACAGGTCTTTTCTTTCAGAATGTCAAATGGGGCAGGCATGGATTCGATATGGTATTGACGATGAAGCAATGTTCTGTGAAACTTTATTTTTCAAATCAAAGTAATATTTGATAAAACTAGCAGTAATCATAGATTAGTGAATTTCGTTCGATAGTTTAAAGGTTGGATAGGATGGTGATTTTTCTAGCACTGTGGTAGAGGGATTGAACTTAGTCCTGTAAAGTAATAAAATGTTGTGTAATTTCATGGGAAGCGTACAATTCATGCCGTATTGGCTGAAACGACCCACATCCAGAACCTCTCGGAGAAAAATTGGAAAAGATTAATTGGAAAATTAAAGCGTTTGGTGTGTAGATGTATAGAAAGAAATAAGAGAAAAATAACATATACAGCCTCTGGCGGGAATCGAACCCCACATCTTCGGTTTACTAGTCCGACGTGTTAACCACTACACCACAAGGATCAACCACGCTGGCAACGTAGCCGGACAATGTTATGTAGATGGGGGAAACTGGTAAGAAAGGTTTTTTCTTGCATACTTCTTTTGGCCTGCATACCTATCAGCCATGTTTTTTCACACTATGTATGTATTTTTTATCTCACTCTGTATGCATTTTTTGTAATTTCAACCTCTTCATTTTTTTTATTTTTTTCCCATCCCCTCCCTGTCATTCACTTTTCTAATGGTTTGTCCCTTTACATGAACTAATGCAATAAGTCTTAACGATTGTTCACAGAATTTATAAAGGTTTATTACAATTTATATCGTAACAAATCTAGTTTAGCATGAAATATTTTGTTATGGTTGTTTATTTTCTAAGTTTTACGTTTCAAGAGCAAGTGTCTGTAAATATAGAACAAAATTTGAAAAATGAGTTTCGCTTATTTGTTGTCCAGTATAAGTCCTAGGGAAAGGAAACATATGACTGCAACTTTCTTCTATCAATCTATATGATCTATATCACACTGAAAATTGGTTAAAATGTGGTTCATTTTTTACTTTCTTAGATATTTAAATCTTGATATCAGGACTTACAGGGAGCCTTCACAATGACCTCCTAATCAATCGTATGTGACAAACAAATTTATGAAAACAACTACTTTTTAAAATACCCTAAAAACAATAATTATTATCTTGTTATCTTACTGAGCCTTAAATTTTGCAGTACCATAAAAATAAGAGAAGAAATCTAGCGTTGAAGCCCAATACGAAAATTTTGAAGTAACTACAGAACACCTCGCCACTGTCGTTGATATAACTCAGCGCTTTTTGTTTTTAAAGAACGAATAAATCATCATGTGAGTGACTAACGACAGTTGCGGGGTATTCTGTAAGTTAAGCCAAAATGTTTCTGAAATTTCATCTATATATCTTCTGCAATTCCAATTGTACTATTCATCGAGCTTCCACTTTAAACTTTGACTTACCTCAGTAATTCTAGAACACGTTGGACATTTAATCGTGTATTTTCCTTCTGTTTCTTCCTTCAATAGCCGTTGTGAACAACGTTTACAAAAGGAATGAAGACATCCGAGAACCCGAGGGTCAACAAACTTCTCCATGCAAATTTGGCATTCAAAATTGTCAAAACGATCGGTTATTTTCTTTGCCAAATTCTTCGCCATGGACTTGAATCTATTATAAATAAATTAAAAACGAAAATCAACAACGTGTTCAACTGTAAATGATAAATATTAAAAGGCAACAAAGAAAAGTTAATTAATGTCGATTAGCAAGCAGTACACTGAAAAAGAAACTTTCAAATGCCTTGAATTTTAATTTCGCGCTAGTCATCGAAGCACACCTTTAAAACACTTGTGTAAAACCAATACTTACTGATAAAAGACCAAATCAATCTTTAGAAAGAAATATAGCACAATTGTCGACTGCAGATTACAGAAAATCTCTCTTTTCTTGCTTTATTCGCCGACACCTACACTTCCGGCTTTTCCTGGAACTAGACGGCTCAATTCTCGTGATACACCATGGGTTACAAAAGCATAATTTCACTAAGGGAGGGTTATATTTAGCTCTTATTACCCGAGCGGGAGGTCTGTATGGAAGAATTTTGACCGAGGTCGCCAGTACAGACCGAACGCAATATTGTTTTTGGTTCTTTGCTTTCTTGTTTGGCCGTATAATAAACATCTTATTAACCGAACTAGGTCGGTCTGTATGGGAGAATCTTGACCTGGGTCACTGTTACAGACCTCACTAGCTGCGTTCGGTTTGTACTAGCGACCTCGGTCAAGATTCTCCCGTACAGACCTCCCGCTCGGTTAATAAGAGATAAATGCAAGTGCAAGTTTTTTTGACTGAACTGAAAGACCAACAATTCCGGCATTTCAGTTCATATGACGAAGCTTCTCTCTCAGTGAAGCATAGCCCACTTCAACTTTTGAAATAAAGCCGTGCGAACAATCAGAGCGTCCTTGTAGCCAGGCCTTACCCCTGCATCAGACATTCATCAAGAGCGGAGGTGTTGGTCTTTCTTCTTTAAATAATTAAACTGATTTAAAACATCATTACATATTAAAAAAAAATTTTTTTGAAATAATTATTTCAAAAACGAGTGCGATGGTTGGTTTCATCAGGTTTTCAAAATCGAGATATATATAACATTTGACTAAAACCACGAGGCCACGGCCGAGTGGTTTTATTGTTTTCAAGCGTTTGGATGATGAAACCCGCAGCACGAGGTTTTGAAATTACTTCTCCAATAATGAAAACTAGTTTAAAGTATCATTTGAATAAGTTTTTCTGAATTGAAGTATTCAGTGTTTTTGCGAAGCGGAATGTGTCACCTACATGTTGCATGCTGGGTACTGATAATGCTGAATTTTCATTTGTATTTGCATTTCACGTTGTTACCTACCACTTTCGTTGAGTTCTGAGGAAGCACGTTGCGCTCGAGGATCGCGGAATACCGATTTCTACAACTGAAAACCGTTGAGAATGAGGAAAGGTATGTCGTAAATGCATTTCCAAAGTCGACGCGATACAAAAACAAATGGGCGGCTCGTATTTTTGAAGAGTTGGAAAAAGTCCGATTTCCAAAAGTAGCAATTTTGGAACCAGGTGGTCTTATCAAAAAATTTGATCAGTACAAAGTTTAGTCCTTGGAAATTCCTCTGATTTACTAATCTGTCTTTTCATTGGATTCTTAAAGCACTTTGTAATTATTTTAAACTCATATGTAACTTTCCTGCCATTATGGTATTCAATAGAAGGTTTGTACAAAGCGCTGCGTTTATATTTAGATTTAATTTCTGATTCATATTTCTCAATGTGTTCTTTGAATCGCTCTCCCACACTTCTAGCTGTTTCTCCGATATTAGGTCCTTTTACTTTGGCACTCACTACACGAAATGATGTAAACAACGTCTTTATCTTTACAACAGAACTTCTTGTTCAATGTTGGGACAAACTTTACAATGCTTGTCACTACAATTACTTCTAGGGAAGGGATCAGAATTGCATAACTGCTTTTTTAAACTTAATCCAGATTTTTCTATCACTTTCATTTTCAGTCCAGTTTCATCCCAAACTTTCTGGATTTTTCACTTAAGTCTACTTTTAGGGGTAGCGTGAACAAACATGACACTTTCATATCCTCCTTTACAATACCATTTTTTTTTTCTTTTCTCGTGTTTTTCTCTATCTCTTCTTTTTCTTTCCCAATAGATAAGTGTTATCTCATTTTTTATCTTCTGTAACCACTTTATCATTAACCTGCGAATACAGCCGCCTTTCATCGCTCAACTGATTTCGCGAGAGAAATCTGCGATTCACGACCAGAAATTCCATACTGATGACGTCAATCTGTCCTGATTCTGGTCAGGAGCGCTGATTGGTCC
>JAOTRI020102259.1:0-14026 GCA_028564885.2 Zoanthus sanctaehelenae
CACATGTGAAATATAGGAAATACAGAATTCTATTTGCAACGTTTATTACCTGAAATTCTCGCTATATATATAATAAATAAAGATGTTCAAACTACAGAACAGCTACCCTAAAAGTCAGAGGTTGGCAAGCTTTGCAGTAAACTTTAAAGTTTTTCCATTTCATTACGTAATTGTTTAGATCAACCTTTGTACAGGGAACTGTTCAAAAGTTGGTATAACCCTTTGCATTTTGCATACATATTTTATCTGCCAAGAAGGAAAATATGTTTCTCTGCGTTAAATTTATCCTCGTCTATAATTTGTAGTCACAGAAGAACAAGCACTGATAAGCGCGATGTTGGTATGTGTTTTTCATTCAGCCAATTCAATTGTATACTTTTTCTTTCCAAAAATACTGCACATAGGCACATTCCTAAAAGAGGTGAATGAGGCTTTCTTGGGTGCTATTGCAGAAGTAACAGTTCTTTGATTCACTTTTGCCTATTTTAAATAGAAACGAATTTGTTGCTAATCTTCTGTGCAAAAATTTAAACTGAAAGTTAAGTAGTTTCGTTACTTTTTGTAATCTTAAAAGTGGATGAAAGCGCAAAGTGCCAGTTTATATATACAGCGTTCGCGTCATGCACGATAAGGTCTTAAGATGGTACTTGTTACTATCACAAAGCGTTTCATTATGTAAAGCTATTTTAAAGATCTTGTATAAATCGAGCAGTTGAATGCCGCTGTTTTATACAAAGGAATTTACAGTGCCGACCTTTATGTGTTTCAAGACTGCGTATGTCAGGGCACGTAACTTAAAGTAGAAATATGGCTCAAAAATTAATTTTTTGTTTAAATTTAAAACTTTAATATTTTAATTTACATTTAAGAAATATAAAATGGTTTCCGTGTTTACATACTATAATGTAAAACGGTTTTTCAACCAATCAGAACGCGCTTACCATTTAAATTATTTTTTAAATACAAATATACATATAGACATATTTAAAATAAATTTTAAATATAACAATGTGTGTTTAGCATAGGTGCCTGAATAGCGTGCAATGCGACTATTATAGTATAGTAAAATTTGTTGCCTTTAATATAAGAGAAATGGGAATTGCAAAGAGATTAAACACTTTATATAGTATACAACATTAACAGGGATAACGGATTAGAAATTCCGAAAGCTTGGATAACGATTATCAAAAAACACCAAAACCACCGATGCGCGACGAACAAGCGGACGACGCGGAAACCGCACAAAACGAAAACAATAGGATCGAAATCAGCCAATCACAACAAACTATCACCATACATAATGCTGTACCGAAACCAGTCGAGCCCATCGCCTGAAGAAGACTAGCAGTAAGCAGTCGAAACGTCGCGAATAATATTTGGTGACTTATCGTGAGCCAAAAGAATAAACAGTTAATTTGTTAACTTACAGCCACGATGCTTAATAACCTATTTTATAATATATAATAGTATTTGTTGATTAACGAAAGGAAGAATAACTTCAAAATCCTTTTTGAGCCTTTTATTTTCCCAGCATTCCATTTGGTAAAACCCAAAAATTAATCTTCATGAATTTATGTCACTTATGGAGTCCCGTAAATTAAAAGTTTCCTAAAAGGATGCGAGTGAGTTGTTTCAGTAAGGAAGTACACGCTCATTCTACCAAGAATTCGTAACTATCAAAAAATTTGAAATTCTGTATTGATTGTAATTTACCTACAATGGATCAGCTTGTGCTAACCAGCTATTTATAGCAATAAACCATCTCTCGATGAGCTTGTGCTAACCAGCAAGGAATTGCAATACGTAATCACTCGATCAGTTTGTGCTAACCAGCAATGTATAGCAATAAATTATCACTCGATGAGCTTATGCTAACCAGCATGCAATGCATAGAAATAAACCATCACTCGATGAGCTTGTGCTAACCAGCAATGCATAGCAATAAACCATCACTCGAAAACTTGTACAAACCAGCAATGAATAGCAATAAATCATCGCTCGATCAGCTTGTGCTAACCAGCAATGCAAAGCAATAAATTATCACTCGATCAGCTAGTGCTAACCAGCAATGCAAAGCAATAAATTATCACTCGATGAGCTTGTGCTAACCAGCAATGCATAGCAATAAAGCATCACTCGATGAGCTTGTGCTAACCAGCAATGCATAGCAATAAACCATCACTCGATGAGCTTGTGCTAACCAGCAATGCATAGCAATAAACCATCACTCGAAAACTTGTACTAACCAGCAATGCATAGCAATAAACCATCACTCGATGAGCTTCTGTATACTGTATAGCAATTAATCATCTCTTGAAATTTGTCACGTATATTCCAAGAATTAAAACAATTTCAACTCTCGCCAACCCATGGTTAAGACGTGATTTTACCCAATGAAAGATTAATATTTAAATGAGGACTCTAGAACAGTATATTGGAGTTCTCCAGTGCATCGCAAAATTTTAGTAGAAAAGAGAAAACAATGAGTATCAGTCGTATTTATGGCAAGACTGTATGAAAAGTAGAAGTTGATCTAAATTACAACAATTTTGGCAATTATTGATACTATTCTGTTCTAATCCTAGGACGGGTCAAGACGGTTGATGATCTTCCATGCATAGAGAGCCCAGATTGTCCTTATATGTTGTTTTACTTCTTACACTTTTTATAATTCAGCACGTACTTGATTCATAAAAATATATTACCAGTGTGATGTTAGATATAATCAAAACGTCTGATTGGGTAACATTAAAATAGAGCCCGCTTACTATTCACCCAGTTTTTTCTGCAAAGTTCTTACAGTTTTTAAAATAAGTTTACCGGAAATCAAATATGAAATACCTGAAAGCAGTTAAAACCCTGCAATAACAGAAATACATGCACTGATGAAATAACACCCAGAAATACAAATAATATGAGCTATTTCAAGCATGTTGTCGGAATCTCCTATAGATGGCATAGATGGCTCAAGCAAAAACCAAAAACCTAAATGAAATTTATCGAACTCACTTCAACTTTATTAACAGAAAACTCTTGTTGAGACTGTTCCTTGTAGAATAGCTTGGCGGTACTGAAGTCCGTGTCAAGACTTGCAATTGGACAACTGGTCTGACCAAGAATGATTCCAGATGGAAGACCACGCGATTTTTGGTTAAAGAATATCATGTTTTCTCCAACTATAAACAAATTAAACTCTATTTAAGAGACGTAATAATGACACTCAAACGTGTAATTTCATGCTGAAAAGTTTAAATAAATTATGGTTTTACACTCTCATTTAGACAAACTAAAATATAAAATATAATATCAAATAAAGAAACCAAAAGAATAGAAAATGGCAAAGAGCTCCATACCATTATACAGAAGAGTGGATAAATAAGAAAACACAGAGGCAAAAATTGGCTGTCGTTACTGAATGTGTTTGAGATATTGCAGTAGAAATTGAAGAGTACTGTTCTTGTTGTCGATTAAAAGTATCATCAACGTATCGAAATAAAATAGAAGGGCAACTGGTGTGATTCAAAAACCACTCTTCTTTCAAATGTCATAAAGATATCTCCTAAAACAGGTCCTTTTCTTGTGAGCCCACTGCAACGCTATCAATTTAATCGTAGTAGTCGCGGCCAAATACGAAAAGGCTCTTCTTAGTTGCAAACTCGACCAGACCCTTTAAGACTGAGCGAAGTATTGACAGTGGATTGGGAAGAGCATATATATACTTGTATTTATCAAGACATCTTTCATTGATTGGAATGTTAATAAATAAAGCACTGAGCAGGGCGCACACAAATTGATATTTGTAGAGAGTGGAACTAGATTCAGGCGCATGCGCTATTAGTTGTTCATAAAAAAAACCCAAGAGCTGGTTTTATCGTTGGAGTATTTATCTACTTTTTTTCAGTAGTTAATATATCGTTTTACACTGGCAGTAGCAATGCCAGTCTCATTTAGAAGACAGTTTAGATAATTCTAGTTCGTCGTCTACGAAGCCAGTGGGTTCAGCGAGGTAGTTATTATATCGTTTTACATATTGGTTGCTTTAGTAAATATAAATTTAAATTACATTTTAAATCAGCAGTGCCAAGTTGGTATTCTCTTATTAGACTTTAGCAAGGCTTTCGATAAAGTCAGTCACACTAAGTTGCTACGTAAGCTCGGGCAGTGCGGAGTCACTGGGAAGACGTTCAAGTGGATATCTGGGTTCCTACGCAACCGCACTCAATTTATGGCTGTAAATGGTTCTCACTCCAACACTGCACCTGTCACCTTTGATGTGACATCACCAATGTGCCAAAATCTGAACTTCGGCTCTTCGTCGACGATACTGTTCTTTATCGAGCTATCAAATCTGAGCACGATCATCGAATACTTCAGGAGGATCTACATAACCTTACCAAATGGGCTTCAGACTAACAGATGGACTTTAATGTATCCAAATGTCATCTACCTCACATATAACGAACAAGCGTAAGCCTTTTGAATCTACATACTCTGCTAATTCTGAAATCCTTTTGAAGATTTCTCAATGTGACTACCTTGGTATTAGGTGCTCCGAAACCCTTCGCTGGGGTGCGCACTGTCTTAAAGTTGCTGCTAAGACGCTGAAGCCGTGTTGCAGTAAGATAAAGGAAAGAACCTACAAGACGTTGGCGAGACCAACACAAGAATATGCATCCTCCTCCTGGAACCCTTACACTGGCATAGATGCCAATTGCAAGGAGCAAGTGCAAAAGAATGCCGCCCGTTTTGTGAGTGCCAATAATTACAAACCAACAACAAGTACTTCTAGTTTAGTTAGTTCCCTTGGACTGATGGGATACATTAGAACATAGGCGTTTGCTCAACCAGTCAGTTCTTTTTTATAAACTCCATAATGGTCTTGTAAATTATCAATATCCTGATTCCGTTATGCGCACTCGTTCCCGCAAGCCCACTAGGAGCCATAATCTTACCTATCAATGGCCACAATCAAAATTATTTACTCATAGTTATTCTTTCTTCCCACGAACACTCAGAGTCTGGAGCTCACTTCCTAGTGAAGCAGTAACATCATCTAGCTTAGAAAGCTTCAGACATACAACGCTGCCTGATATTAGATCTTTTAAAGTGCTAAGTCACTTGCGCAGGCTTTAAACCGCGGCCGTCCCCGCTCAGTATTTGAGAAATCTACTTTGGGTGTATCTGCTCTAAGTTCTAAGTAAATACTAATGATGCAGGTTATGGTATTGGTGATAATATGTCAATGATGACAAAGATGGTGAGGAATTTTATTTATGCCACGTCTCATCGACTGCTTTCATTGTCTCGTCTCGTTTTTTCAAATCTAAATATGACAACTTTTGCGATCTAAATAAGTTTGGAATTCAAATTTTGACCAAGCACAGGGGACTGATACTTGTGACGTAACAGTAGACAAACGTCCTTCGCTGTCTTTCGTATTTTACAAGGAAAAACGTGATCATCAAACAAATTACTTAAAACTGAATTGCTCTATTTCTCGCAGTGCTTTAAACCGTAAACGAAATAAAATTTGTGTTAACAGTGTTAGTATTGAACCGAGTCGTACATATACCTTCTCCTACGTCATTATACACCAGGACTTCATAAGGAGCTAATGCAGTGCTCTATATTGTAAATGATAAACAGCGTGTGTTGGGACTGCATGCACAAGTACCTTCTCCTACGTCATTATACACTAGGACCTCACATGAATGATATGCTCGGACAGAAATAACAGCTGTCCCAAAATTCTCTTATTTACACGTTTCAAAACTCAAAAAACGTAACAAGAACAGCGAAAAACGTTTTTTTTTTTAATTTAGTATCAATGGAGGGTTCTACTTTTTATCACATTTTGTCATGCTTAAAACAAAACAACCGTGTAGTTTTCACAAAACTCCGGATACTTAAAAACGTAAAGAAAACGCTAAATACGACACATCCATACATAAATACATATAAACTTTATTTAAACTCGAATTTTAGGGTCGCTTTATAACAAAGGTAGTATCTTCATCACCAGTTATAAGTAAATCACGTTTCCACAAAAAGAATTGCTGATTGAGTAGGAGTCCGTTACAAACTACATAGTATAAACACAATATAACATATTCATGAATAACCTTACTTACCTTTGAGTATCTTAACAGTTGGCTTAATCTGTAGCAATCGACAGTCAGCTTTCCCCCAGTTAGATGCAGCCTCTCTATTAAAATACACAGGAAACAATAGGATTGTTTAATCTTACTGAAATAAAATTAAATACTCACAGAAATAGACTGAGATAGCTAGATCTAGAAGCTAACAATGATAAAATAAAGTTCAACGAGCTAAGTTTGAAATATACGACGTAAACTTGGTCCTGGTAATAGAGGGAGCGTATTCCCGTAAACATTTATGACAGACAAATTTCAGTAAAGAAATAAAAATGTGCCATAAAATTTGGAATTTAAAACAATCAATACAAAACAAACAAATGTCAAATTTGGTATAGATATTCTTAAAACAGAAACGAAAACAATTTTTTCATGAAAAGAATTCTACTCTCCCAATGCCTCAGGAAAGGACAGTAGAGTTCGCTCCATATAGTCATTCATATTTCTACTCTACAGGCTTGTAGGATGGACTTACCTCCATTCGACATCTGCACACACAGCCAATGTAATCCCAGAATCTAACTGAAGAAGCATCACACTTGGTCCACGGTACGAAAAACAATGGTGCTTAAACCTGGGAACAAATAACAGAGATCCTAATTTTAAAAAAATATTTCATCAATTCTTTTTAAAGAGCAATGTACCTTACCTGTTCAAGCTTTGGCCGTGCTCATAACTATCATACAACAAGTTCCATTCAGATTTCTGTGGTAACTGTAAAAATGCAAGATTTTATAAATTACTTGCAGCTGTAGCAACTTTATACGCTTAAATAACTAAAGGTATTTTCATATCTCTAATTTTCTACTCTCGATCAATAAAAATCTTCTTTTCCGTATAACTAAATCAACTGAGCAAATATTTATTTAGTCCACAAATTTCAATTTATGTTCACAATAGAAATTTTTATCAGAGTCCACCATAAATACTTTGTTTATATTTCTATTAGCCATAGTTGATAGCAGAAAGAAATTTAATATCGGTTATCTGAAGTTTTCCGTATTTGTGCAGCTATCGACCAAAAAATGTAAGTTTTTTTATGTACTTTTTAGATACCATAAGTAATAATTAAGAGTCCTGTTTGAAATACCTTTATTTCATTTAGTGGGACGGCAATTTGTCTTCAAACTATGATGATTGGTTTGTTAAAACTTTAAATGAACATTTTCTAAATGAAGTTTGAATGCCTTATCTGATCAAGGGATTTTATATGTACATAATTTGCTATTTTGACATTTGATCTCCATATTCAAAGGTCTCAAGCCTCGTTATATAGTAGTAATAGAGTTTCTATTAACATCATTTAAAAAAAGCTTCTCAACGCATTGAAATATTACTGTTATCCATCTCGTTATGAGTAAGATTTGTATTTTCTTCATTTTACCTAAAAAACTGAACATAAAGAATTTTAAATATAAATTTAAAAGTTCTTTAAGCATGTAAATCAGTTTTAATGGGCTAATGGAAAAGCACAGTCCCTTTAAATTATTATTCCTATGTGAATTTTCATTTCAAACTTTTATACGTCTTCTATTTCATTTGATGCTCAGTTCTTATATATTCTACAATGAGGTTAAAATGTCTTTCTTCAGATTCAAATGATTTTGGTACTATATCATTAGAAGAAACACTATGGTACTACTATTAGGCACCATGGCACTTGAGGTTATCTAGATAAAATACCTTTTTTTGATCACCACTGATAGCATCTCCACTTGCGTTTGCCATTGGGGACGTTTTTGGCGGATGAAGAAAACTCTGTGGGAGCACTGTGGTCAGTAACCACAGGGTTCCCCACGTCATAAGCAAACTTTTATTTGGGTCAAAAGAAAGAAATAGTCTTGGAATAACAGGGCAGCACTGAAAACATCAAATGTTGCATTTAAATAAAAATCCAACTCCTATTTAGCACAGCTTAGAAAATTGGTAGTATAATAATAGATCATTTTCCTTCACTGCAACGATTCTTTTCTGTCATTACTACTATTTCATTTCCTACAGTAAAGATGCTTCCTTCTCCTTACTATTAGATACTCTCCCACCACTGCAATCTGATTCCTACACCACCTTTACTTCTAGATCCTTTCTAACTACACAAACGATTGTTTCTTCTTCTTACAATTAGATCTTTTCCCTACTCTGTAATCAGATTCCTCCACCATCTTTACTTCTAGGACACTTTCTCACTACAGCAACGATTCCTCCTTCTTCATACTGTTACATATTCTCCTACCAATGATTGCAATCAGATTCCTCCACCATCTTTACTTCTAGATCCTTTCTTTCTATAGCAACGACTCCTCCTTCTCCTTATTGTTAGTTAGATATTCTCCCCCCCCACTGCAATAAGATTCCTCCACCATCTTTACTTCTAGATCCTTTCTTTCTATAGCAATGATTCTTCCTTCTCCTTACTGTTACATATTCTCTCACCACTGCAATCAGATTCCTCCACCATCTTCATTTCTACATCCTCTCTAACTACAGCAACGATTTCTCCTTCTCCTTGCTGTCTGATCTTCTTACACCACTGTTGAACGATTCCACTCTCTCTTAAATTCTGCTATGTAGATCCTGTCCCTTTACTGCAACATTTCCCCTGCTAATTCTAATAAATCCCTTTATTCTATTGGAGTGATGATTTCTCCCTCTCTTCACTAATAGATCATCTCCTTGTCTTGTAATGAGTCCTCCTTATAAATCACTTTACTACTACAGAAACCTTATTTTTTGTAGAACCTTCACCTCAATTGTATGGCAATAACTCCTCTATTACCTTCTCCTTGATATATTGTTTACACCCTTATTTACACCCGTTGCATAATCTCGTCTAACTACACTAAATTCACAGTTAAATCTTCCCACATGCATTATACTCTTCCCTAAACAGAATATTTTTGTAATAACATCACAAAATGAGAGATGTACTGTAAGGCTACTGTACGAGGATTACATTACTACTGTCAGTAATGTTTGTTTTACAAAATGAGGAAATTAACCTAAAATTTTTCCAAAACACAGCAGATACACTAACTTTTATAGGTCTTGATGGTGATTTTCCGTTGTGAAAGGACTTCTTTATAATCCAAGCATGGACCCCATCCATTAATCGTGGGCAATTATAAGCTGACCAATCACAGAACTCTGCACAGCTTAAAAAATCTGCTGTCTCAGTTGTCTAATGAAAGAAATGTCTGTTAACTGTGGGTTAAATAAGAGATCTATGTCAGTGGTTTTTATGGAATATAAGTTAACTGTAAACGTGCTAACACACAATGAACAAGAAATTGTAGAAAATGCAGATTTGCATTACAAAATTTTCAAAACCAGGATGTACGACCAGTTCTTTTTATCTATGAGGCATGTTTCAATATTAATTGATCATTGATCATCTTCAGTGTAGAGTAAACAATATCATAGTTTTACAATTTCTTGTCATTTCTAATAACTGTGTTATAAAACTTTCTATAATTGACTATTATCCAAAGGTCATACAGCAAGGTAATTTAAAGTTTTTAAAATTTCTTAAATTCATGTGTCGCTTCTAACTTTCAAAATTCCAAATTTTATAAATTTTCTTCATGTGTAAACCATTTTTGTGATTCTGTTTGAATAAACTTGGGCCATTTTTAATTAGTATGTAATAATCTGTAAATCAAAGAATCTTGTTCGTTCAACTATTGCTTCACATTTGTTAAGTCATATTTATGTACTACAACTTCCAAAGTAGTGAACACAAATTTCATAATTGGTAAATAACTTCCAATTTGTATCACATCCACTGACTATTAATAAGTAAACCTTGGCTTAATAATAATTTACCAGAATAACACATTGCAATTGTAAATTGCCAATGTCATACCAGTGATGTTGCCAAGAGCTTGGAAATGGAGTCTTCATCATTCTCATCATTAATTTCTTGATACTCAGTTACGCTCCTGGTCAAAAACTGAGCCACATGAAATATCCTGAACAGATCTGATAGAGTACATCATGTAAATAATTATTATTCAAACCTGCATGATTACTGAAATTACAATTAAATTCCCATAAGAAATTCAACAACAGTACAGTATCTAAATTTCTAACTGGACAAAACACGTAAAATTACATAATTTTTTAATTAATAGACACAGGTGTAATTTACAGATATTATTAATAATTATTATTATTAGAACAACTAAAAGTACGTAAGACACAGCTTACTCTTAAACATCAAATGATAACCTTTTAGTCTCTAGTTTAAAAATAATGTACTGCCATTGGCTTTCTTAGACAAATCCTTTACAAGCTAAGTAGCTGATGGAGCCAACTAACACTAAACTCTGGTTTTTGTAATGTTAACCAGACAGGTGTATTTGACTTCCCCGGATGGGCCACTAATCAACTGCAAGTTAGCTCTTAGTAGATGCTGGTTTTCATTCGCCTACCCCCAGTGATAAAAAGCTGACTGACAGAGATAGCTTAGAGAGAAAAGAAGGTCATACACAAAGTAATTAATATTCAAAATCTCAGCAAAGCCAAATATCAAACTGGTGGGGACCCTGACAGCAGAAGTTAGAGATCTTACCAATACACTCTTGTGCAGCATGAAAATGAGGGTACAGTACAATACATCTGAACTAAATGAACAAAAATAATGACTAACAAATCATTGCGCACCTTGTCAAAATGCTAAATAAAAATTATGGTATAATTGTAGAGTGCACCAAAAAAAACAAGATAGGCTGACAGAATCTGATATCCCAGAAACCTAACATTAAATGAATGTGACCCAAAAAAGTTGACTGTGAAGCCAACTGAAGGTCTGGTTATAGTGCTGTGTGGCCAGGCTATTTTAACAAAAAATGATCTTCTCTTTCATGTAATCAACTGAACTATAACAATATTCCAGCTTCAGAATAATTTAGTTTACCTGATCTTGACAAACTTTTCATGAATTACAAAGCTAAAAAATTGCATGGTACAAAAAAGACAGTGATCCTATCTCAAGTGACTTTTTTTCATTCCCAAATGATACAAATTTGGCAACTTTCTGTTGAAAGTTCAATTGGTAGCATAAGTTGGGTCTGTTGTAAATTCTGTTAAAAAAATCAGCTACACAGTACATTTACGTAATTTACAGTAAAATATTTAGCTCTAACATCTTCTACCCATTGTTTATATTGTTAGAGTCATTTCCATAAGGAACAGCAACAATTATGATTTTGTTGGCTACTGAAAAAACATCTCCAATATATTATTTTACAAATTTAGCTTAAAATTATGCTAAGTTCAGCACTCTCTGCAAAGTCTCAAGATTTACATATATACATGTCATTTTAATAAACAAAAATTTTTATTATATTGAAAATGATTTAGACACAATTTTAGGCATACTTAATATAACTAAATGTCTCTTTGGAACATAAAAATAAAGTATTTGATGCAAATTAACATTTTTTATTGTTTTTAAAACTTATTTGGTCCCAGACTGCCAAATGTGTGGCTAATTTTGTATTCAAACATTGGGAAAAATGAAATCAGTACCAAATAATGAAACCAGTGAAATATTTCAAACTGGTTTAAAAAAAATTAAACCTGAGGATCAAATTAAACTACAACATATATAATTATATAACTTGCATTGTTAAAATAGTACACATGTACATACCTTCAAAGTTTGCACTTTCTTTGCTTTCAATCATTATAGAAAAATATAACCTAGATTCCTTGCTAGATACGTAGTACCTACAACAAGAAATAATATCATAATGGCAATTATTGATTATGAAATGTTCATTCAAAAATAAAAACAATTACTCTACTAGGCAATAAATCAATTAAATGTTACCTGTAAATAATGTATCTTGTACAGTACTGTACAAAATACACTGATATGAACATGCGTTAGCATCCTTAGGGTAATGACTAATGTACACTCTTCAGTTAAAACAGCTAGTTTACAGGTGTATAGAAATAAGTAAAAATATCTACATATAAGAGAGTTACTAGTAACAAGTATCTATATTTAAAGTTATCAAGTGATTAACATTTATAAAAATTATGAAATATGGTAACACGCAAAAGCCCACCTTGTTAAAATTATCACCTGGAACAAGGCAAGCCAATGTCTTTAATAAAGTTTTAAGTCCTCTAGCAAGATGGCTCCTAAACTCCCTGCGCATGCCTATACTCAAGCATGACTGCTGGTCACTAATACTACATTTACATGTATAGAAAAAAATTTATATCAGTCTCTCTGACTCCCACCTCCATCTCACTTGATTCATCACATCCTCCCTCTTCAAGCAAACACTCTTGCTATCCTTCTCCACTTGCATTTTCCTTGTTGTTTTGGCCATCCTCACTTCCTCTTTCCCTTCACTTCAAACTCTCAAAAGGTCATGGAATAGGTCGAACACAAAGATGTAAATACTAAAACAATTCTCCAAATATCCAACAAAATAAAGAGCATTAATCACACATTATCAACTAGAGTATCAAGTGCATTATGGGCAAAACTAACAACTGTCATCACATGTGACAGGTAACAGTCATGCTCATCATCCACCTTAAAACACATGATTGTACCATCTCATGCAAGAAATCTAAATGAAATTTGTTTTAATATTTTAAGCTAGAAAGCATTATCATCAACAATTATATAATTGACTTAACTTTAAAATCTAACAACATATTTTTTGTTTAAAAAAATATATTTTATAAATGCATTGCAACCAATGTACCTATTTGAAGAATTCCATCAAGGCCTTGTATAAAGTCCTTCCTACTTAGATGTGGCTTGTGGTTATTGTCAGAAACTTGTACATTCTTCAAGATGTATAACCACAGGTTTTCACTGAACTTTTCATCTTCTGCACAACTAAAGAAGCTCTTAAAAAACAAATATCTTGATCATAAGTTGCACAGACTATAAAAAGATTGTAAATATATTTAAAAGATGAACCTGAGTTTGAAGATATTTAGGCAAGTTTAATGTTCTTAAAGAAAATGCCGACCGTTAAATCATACCTTGAATTTATCCTGTTTCACAATTGGACCGTTCTCTGAAGTGTCAGCAAGATCCTATGTTAAACAGTGAAAACACTCTGATATTAGATGGTAATAGCAAATAATGTAAATCTGTAATAAAAGGGGAAATATCTTTAACACAACCAGGCCTCAGTGCATACTTTAGTGGCTGCTAACTTAAGCGTTTAGACAATTAAGTCTCCAGAAAACACATTACTGTATGCCCCGCAGAGGAGGAGGACCGACACGTACAATACTATATAGTAAAGTGTAAATCAAATGCCAGAGCTGTAATATATATAAAAGATATCTTCAGAGTTTTGCCTACTGGTCCATCTAAAAATAATTATCATATAAGCGCGGAACTTCACAATAACTGAAAACAACAAATTTTTTTATCCCATAAACAAAATAATTAGAAACACTGTCACTTAATTAAAATCCGGAACATGGAAATCGATTACTTCAAAGAGGTTTGACAATTCTTCATGGTGTGGCGACCGAACGTCAACAGAACGACTTTCTTTGTTACCCATGAAAATTACAACTTTACTGTATCACCCAATTTTTGTACTATAAGTCCTTCTCTAGTTCTACCATTTTAGTTTGTTTGCGACTGCTGCATAACTTTTGGCGCCAAGTTCCATATTCATACAACTGGAATAATGAACCTGGGGGCGAGGGCAAACATTTTTTCTGTGCCTTGAAAACCGAGGTGCACGTTTGGGAGAATTCGAGAGCTGATCAGTGAAGCACGAGACGCAGTCGAGTGCTTCAATAATCTGCTCGAGAATTTCCCAAACGTGTGCCGAGGTTTTCATAGCGCTATGGAGGCACAGAAAAAATGTTTTATTTCT
>JAOTRI020102270.1:2793-14024 GCA_028564885.2 Zoanthus sanctaehelenae
ATTTATCAGTCATTTCTCATACAGATCAGAGCTCTCCAATTTATCAGTCATTTCTCATACAGATCAGAGCTCTCCAATTTATCAGTCATTTCTCATACAGATCAGAGCTCTCCAAGTTTTGTGATTGTTGCTTCTTATTTTTAGTTTGTTAAAGTGGCTTTTGCGTTTTGCGTATTTTTTCGCTTAAAAATTGTTGTTTCTAATTTTGAGGATAAGAGCTCTTGATAAAGCACAAAATTCATGCTTGGTAAAGAAACATTTTGTTGAATCCCTTTAAACGAAAGATTCTGAATACTCTTAATGTCTAGATGCAAGTTATTTAATCAGATGTCGCTTTATCTGTTTGCCTTGTGTTAAAAAAATAATTTTTTTAGAATGAAAATTAAGAGAAAGTATAGAAATAAGATTTTTGCTATGAAATTATTAGATGTTCGTGTTTATAATTAGAAAAGCTAAAATTATATTTAGTGTATTTTTTTCTGTTTCTCGTAGATTTTAATTTTTGGATGAAATTTTTGAGTATTCATGTTCAACGTGAATAATTTCAGGAGTTTCTCGGAGGATATGAAGACACTGATCTCTCCAGGTTTACAAGCGAGTTGTGGGTAACATTTAAAGACAAATACAAACCTCGTAAGGTATGCACATTATACTCACTAATACTGTTTAGTGTGCCTTGGTGTGCAGCTGAAACCTAATTCACCAGACATCTCGAAATAAAACTTTTTATGTTTAGAAATAATGAGCACTACTTGTTTATTCTTGTGTTATAAATCTAATTCTAAGAAGACTGTAGCGAAAAGTTAAGGTAACTTGATGTTCTGAGGTTGTATCAATCTTGTAGGATGAAAGTGATGAGAGTAAGAAAGAAAGTACAGAGGAGCAAACAACTGAAGGTTTGTGAAACATTGACTCGTTTAGATGTCAGTGGTTTTTATGTTTGACTGTTGCAAGAATGTTTCATGCGTTTTGTATAGCAGCGGCAGCTATTTTAATAATCCCAACAATGGCAGGAGCAGGCTTGTAGCAGAACGCCAGTGTTTTTACAAATCAATTTTACTGAGTCAAAATCTCAAACATTTTATTCAAAAAGTTTTTTAAAATGATATTGCTTCCTAAAATCTCAAAGCAACTGCAAGACAACAGATAATACGTTTCTTCTAAAAAAAAGAATCTACACAACATCAAACTATTCATTCGTTAGTTTCATATTTTCGAACTAAGTTAGTTTTTTAATTTACTCCCGGCATAATTTTTAAATTTTAAGTTGAACGTTTACACCGTAGTGAGAAGAATTTTGGAACTGCAGTATTTGTGAAAATGAGTGAAAACTGATTCTGTAGAAACACTAACTCAGCTTTCCGCTTATGATATAATTTTTACCTTATAATATAGGAGTGAGGGGACATTTGCTATTACCAGAAAAAGTGTAAACAATCAGTTACCAATATAATCTGGTATTAGTTTACCTCATTATTATAGACCTCATTACTCTGGTGTACGTTTATTGGGACGCTAGCTAAATCCTTTCGAGCCAAGTGGCCCATGGAGCCGCCGCTTATCTCCGGTTTCTGTAGTGTTAAGCGGATGAGAGTCTAATCCATTGCAGGTTTGCACCCAGCAGACACTGGTACTCATTTATCTACCCCGGGAGGATGGAAAGCTGAGTTGGCTTAGGCGGAAAAGAAGGTCACATAAATATTCGAATAATCGAGCTGGGACCTTGTGGTTGGAAAGCAGAGATTTTAACAACTGCACCAACAATGTCCGCCCGAGGTTACAATTGAGACCCTAGTCCTGAGTTATTACAGATATACGGACAGTTTTTATCGTAGAGAAATGAATCTTTTTATATTGCCGGGATCATCAGTGCTACATCTGTGGCCGAGTATGGCAAGAATAGAGTTAGGAGGATTTGTTATCTTTTGGTGCAAGTGGTGAATTATGATTTTGTTTAGTTTCTTGGATGTTATGTTAATCACAGGAGGGATGCACGTGTTGCTTGTAGAATGGCAGTTACACTGATGGTAGTTACGAGAAAATGAGGCAGACAACGTGCATGAGTTTGTTTGCAGTTGTTTAATCTGTTCATCGACATTGCATTAAGCAATTGTTGATAAATGTCGAAACCATCATTAAATATTTTGATTGGCTATAATCTTTGCCATTTTGCGTATATTTTAGCATCACCACCATACAAACTGAAGCAGGAAACAGTAAGGCAACAAAGCATTACGCACTTCATTATGAAGTAACTTTCATCATCCCGTTGTTTTGATGTCCTTTCCATCATCAGCAGCATCAGATAGATATCTGCACAAACATACAGTAACTATAATGCTGCTGAAAATAATATTGCAGCAATAGTAAACATTTTCCTTAGCAGTTAGCGTGAATAATGCTTCATAAAATCAGTTGTCAATGTTAGTACAATCATCTTCATGTGCAGATTTTTCTACTCAGTATTACCTTGAATTTAACAATTGTAATTTGAAACTGGTGGAACTTTCGGCTTTAATGAACTTTATTTTGACAGTTGTTGTTTTTCATTTTCTGTTGATTTCACCTGTACATTACTTTCAAAGTTCCTTCAAAAGATTCCGCATCAGATCCGCCCCCCACAGAGCCTCCAGTTGGTAAACCTCCCATCCCCCCGCCCCCTCTGGATGATAACATTGATGCAGAGTTAGACGACAAAAATATTCCTGAGGGTGATGATGATGATGATGATGAAGAGGATGTTGATGACCTCAGGAGAGGCGCTAAGAAGAAAGACGAGGCCAGTTCAGATTCAGTTGGCGAGGAAACAGGTTTGATGTGTTTCTGCAACTCTGTATCATTCAGCATTGCCCATCATTTCGTGTTAAGAGCTTGTTATGGGCGGAACCTATTCGTTATAGGCTAAATCGAGGTTCTTTTTGCACAGCTACTTCAGTAATGGTTGCTTCCATTCTACGACTGAACAAACAGTGCATGCTCATGCCGAACACAGAATCGCCGTCTGTAAGGCATTTGATACGTCATGTATCATCATATATTTTTATCATTTTTAATAAAAGAGGATGTGACACAGGCTTAGTCAACGTGATCATCATCATCATCATAATCATAATCATAATCATAATCATCATAATAATCATCATCATCATAATCATAATCATAATAATAATCATCATAATAATCATCATAATCATAATCATCATAATAATCATCATCATCATAATCATAATAATAATCATCATAATAATAATCATCATCATAATAATAAATATCTGGATTTCATAATGCTTAGAGTTGTATGGTGTTGCGGAGAATAGTAGCGGACATATTGTTTGGATGATATTAACAGTACTTTAGGAGGAACAAAATAATGAAAATGGTTGTGGTCTCACTAGGCTAAGTTTACTATAGTAAAGCAAGGTTTGCTATCGTAATAGCATACACGAAAAAATACTCATTTCTGATTGGCTGAGAAAGGAGTGCAGCTCTTCTATAACGCGAATGCAAAATGTGTAACACAAGTGCAAACTTTTAACTTGAGTGCAAATTACAAATGCTTTCTGATTGGCTAAAAACTTAAAAGAAGCCAACATAAACCAATCAGATTAGAGTTGTTTCTATAGCAACATACTGTCGAAAATATTAAGATAAGACGCGAAGGGAAATGGCCGGGTTTTTTAGCAAACAATGTCTTGGTTTTGTCTAAAAAAATTCCCAAAAACCTAAATACTGTAAAGAGTACATCTTTCTGGCTGAATGTATGTGAGACGTGATGCAAACAGAAAAATATTGTCAACAATATTGAGGAAAACGAACAAGAAAAACTAAACAAGCTACTTGAAACATTCTATGCTGAAGTAAAAAACAAAAACGGGGACGACTACGCGCCAAACAGTTTAAGAGTGATAATAGCTTCAGTTGATAGACATTTAAATGAGAAAGGATACAACTGTCAAGTGTCTTTCGTCATTGACCGCTCGAAGCGAGCTCCTGAGATTTCAACGACAGCCCAGTTCTTGTAAACGCCGAACGTTCATTATTAAGGATGGCTCTGATTGAACTTTCACTTTTTATTTTTATTGTAAAGTGAGTTTTCTTTACAATGTAAAACGCTTGAAAGGTGTTAAATCAGTCCTCACACATTTCCAAGCTTTAATATAACTGATTTTGAAACTGTCGGTCTTGTAAAAGTTTACATTTGACAAACGTTGTAATCTGTTTCAGCCAATCAGTTGAATGAACTAAAAAAGCGCGCCCTGTAAAAATTTTTTTTGTTTTAGTGTATGTTATTAATAAGTAATCACACAATTTCTCATGCAATTTGGAATAAATTAGCACTTACAAAGTTTTTAAAGACTTTTGTTGGTCTTTGAAAAATTTACTCGTGCTTATCTATTCCAAGTTTTGGGTGTATAAAGTTGTAAGTTTGTTTACTTAGTCGTGTAATCTGTCAACCTGTTCTCAATAAAAACATATAATTCAGTAGAATCTTTGTCTTTGTGCAGACGTGTATTGTTGGAAACTGTTAAGTAAGAAGCAAAATCACGACGAGTTTGGAATCTAAAGATCAATTTCTCGAAACCACCTGCGTGCCATGGTGGCGTGTCTTCTACTGTAGTGAAAGAGCTAAATCAAAGTTTTCCCGCGCATGCCCGGTCAAATACCGTTGAATCAGTAGAAATCGGCTAGCTCCTCCATGCAGAGATAGCAAATTCAAAATAAAAGTTAAGGAAACTATTTTCAAAGCGTGCTCCATGTTGCACGTTACACTCTATAGTAATTAAAGCGAGACGAGACGAGAGAAAGGACTGACAAAAGTCGCGAGCTTTCATTTTATAGTTTACAATCGTAAACTCTGCGGGGTTATTTTTACTTTTGTAAACCAATTTTACAGTTGCAAATTGCCTTCTGAGAAAAAGCTAAATCCTTTCAAGCCTAGTGGCCCATGGAGCCGGTACTTATCTCCAGTTTTTGTAGTGTTAAGCGGATGATAGTCTGACTGCTCCTGGACGGGACACTAATCCATCGCAGGTTAGCTCTCAGCAGACACTGGCACTCATTTTCCTACCCCTGGGAGGATAAAAAGCTGAGTTGGCTTAGGTGGAAAAGAAGGTCACAAAAATATTTATTTTTTGAAAAACAGAGATCTTACCAATTGCGCCAACCATGTCCGCCCTGTGAGACCACAACCAATAATGATAATATATGTTAAGAAATGCATGTTTCTTGTTGTTGTGTATAACGCCGAATTAATTTTATATTAGAAGATGAATTGAAGATGCCCGAGTACGACCAAGAAACGAAAGCCAAAATAGAAGGTTTGTTAACTTTGAATTGGTACAAACACCATGTACTCATTTAAACTGTGTAGGTTAGAGCTAAAAATAAAACTTAATAAAATAACAAAAACTCCTGCAAACAATCATTGTTTATCGAGAAGGTGAGCCAAAAGATGCGTTAAGACAGAACTTTTCAAAGAAACTAACTGTCGCGACGTTTGCAGTGGTTTACGAAAATAAATCTGATAAATAAATCACTTTTAAATCTAGCTGCCACAGTTCAAACGTCGAATTTTGCTTGTAACCAGTCTTCTGCTAATAAACAAATTCTCTTGCTTTACTTCATTTTAGATTTAGCACATGTAACGTTCGACGTTTGAAACAGGTCTAAGAATGCTTATTGGAAGTTTTTTTATTTTTATAAAGCTGGATACTGTTGATTACAAGAAGATGCTCTATATAGTATTTGTCAACAACAGCAACAACATTTTGTTTTCCTACCCTAAAATAGCTAAGAAGCTAAAAAATGAATACTAGGGTGCTAAAATACCAGCTGTAAATTAATTAACCCTTTCAGTCCCAGTTGAAATATTAAGTTCTCCCAACATGAGTCCATACTTTTCACTGAACAAGTTTTAAAGAATTTCACTTTTAATCTTCAGTAGTTCGCTTTGTTAATTTGACCAATTCTCATTTTCTCATCACTAAATGTCTTATTTTCTATTTGTTATGTAAGGAGAAATTGAGTGTTAAATAATAATTGGGAGTGAAAAGGTTAAATTACTTGGTGAACTCGAGCACATCACTCACACACTGATACCGGACATGTTTTTCTATGGCATTTTGCTTTGCATTCTCAGTATATTGATACAAGTATCATATATTAAAGCGAGCGTTTAAGTCAAAATAGTTATGAAAATGTAGTTAAACCCCACATATAGAAACCTGTTGATTTTTCCTACTTCCTTCCGTAAGCTCACTAGGAGCCATAATCTTACCTACCATAGGTCACAATCAAATGTAATAGCACATAGTTACTCTTTCTTCCCACAAACACCGGAACTGGAACTCACTTCCAAGTGAAGTTGTAACATCGTTTAGCTTAGAAAGCTTCCGACATACAGTGCTGCCTGCTATTAGATCCTTGAAAGTGCCAAGTCACTTGCGCAGGCTTTGAACCGCGGCCGTTTCCGCCCAGTATTAGAGAAATCTACTGAGGGTGTATCTATTCTAAGTTCTAAGTTCTGAGCTAATTTGAATCTTTTTGGTTATCAAAAGGGCAAATTTCTGCCAATAAGTTCTTAAATCCTTCCGAGGGTTTTACTATATATGTTATTTTTTACATGTTGGTTTAATTAATTAATTAATTAATTTTTAATTATATTGACATTAAATGTGGTGCTCGTTTCAATACGTTTCTACATTAACGCCTTATAAGTTGCTAGTGACGTCATACCGAGAAGAAATATATATTTTTTCTTTCATAAAGCTGCTGACCAAGTGAGAAAGGAATTCGAAGAGGCGGACAGTGCTAAGAGAAATGTTGAATCCGATATTGCGTAAGTAATTTTTTTCTCGGCTGTGCAGTATGCCAACTTAGCTCAATAATTGATGATCATCTGGTCTGTGCTGAACAAAAAATTCTCTCTGGATTTTTTATTACTATTCGAACATTTTGAAAACCTTAATCGAGATATTGAAAAAGACAAACAAATAAGAATAAATAATTTTGAAATTAGTTCAAGTTATAAAGTTCCTTACAATGTTAGACACCAGTGATGAAATTCTCTCATGTTCAGAAATTTGATATTAAAAACGAAAGTTACGATGTACCCACCATCCGTGACGGGCAGAGCAAGTTTCAACCTTTACGAGCAAATTTCAGAATTTTTTCAGATAAACATCAAGTTTAGATACACAAATGTGCTAGTAGTTAACTTAAAGCCACGATATAGGGCACTACGGCCACATTGGTAGTGGGCTTTACCCTTAAATCTATCATAAACATATTGAGCCCGATTGCTTGCAGCCATAGCCAGCTGTTCCGGTCTTTTTAGGCCTCATCAGCATGGCATAGCTAGCAAACAGGCTCGGGTTCCCAGAAAGAGTTTATGTTGTGGTAAAAACGTAATGCTTTTGGGTTCACTAATTAGACTCACTATTTTTATGGTAGATTTAGGGGTAAAGCCCACTACCGGTGTAGCTATAGTGCCCTATAACATGGCTTCATTTGTTCTAATCTTCATAGCCACATCCCACAAGCATTACGCATTTACCACAACATTTATTCAGATAGATAACTCAAATGTGCGTTTTGTATCTTTCATGGCCACTTACGAAAATCACTATTGCACGACTGCACTTGAGAAAAGGGAACAAATAATTGCCTTAATTGGACGTCTAGTGTAAAATATACACGAAGTTGTGGTTTTTTGGCTACAAACGGAAACAATATTAAAAGCAAATGAACAACCTATAGGTGGTGTTTACATTTTGCCGGGGTGAAATTCATTCCCGAACGAAAAATAGATATTGCTAGTAACGTGTTTAATTGAAAAGCTTGAAAACGAACTCGTACCGGAATGAAGTAGCAGTAGCGAACTTTTACATTCAGTCGTTCCAGTCTCGCGAAAGTTCTGCCTCGCATCCTGTACGAGTATGAACTTGTACAGTCTTTACGTGATACTGGCGGGATTTGCGGTCAGGTTTCATTTCAGATTGAAAATTTGATCTGGCACTAGAACCAGGATATGTTTATTCTGGAGTGAGTCATTCAGGTATGAAAAAGTTTGAAGTTTTATGTTAAGAAATGCCGTGATTTGTGAGGACAAACTCGTACGGGAAAGCATCACGATCCTTCATCGAATAAACACCGCCTTACTGTCGCAGGTTGCAACTGGCTGTATACATTTACTGTCAATCAGAATATACCAATGATTATTTACGTATCTTTCTTATTTTGATTTAAGCAACATTGAGAAGATAATGAATTTGGATCTCGGAGAGAATCAGGAGTTTGCCCATCTTCAAGGCCAGTGCTATGAGTTCAAAGACCGAGAGTAAGTTGACGGCTGTTCAGTTTCCTAAACATCTTAGGTGTTCACTGTGTGTGTGTAGATTAAGCTTTGATATTATTTTGTCAACTTAACTGTGCTTGCAGAGCATAGTCCAAAAAATGTTTAAAAATTTTAAAAACAAATATGGCATTACAGAATTTGATATTAAAATCTTATCTTGCTGTTAATTATTGGTAGATATGAGAATCCTCAGGCTCGGATAAGTAGTTCAAAATTGATGTTTTAGGCTTGGGTTAAACATAGAATATAACATTGTACAACTGAGTTTGATTTCAATTGGGTATGATTGTAAATCAAATCTGTTCGCACATTTCACTGATTTCCTTAGAACTATTGACATTGCATGAATTAGAAACACACGCTAAAAATCTTGAATCAAAACGATTGTGTAGTGGTAGAGATTTAAACTGTTTTTGCTGATTTGATTTTGATTTTTAGGTATTTGTACAAACTTTGTCCATTTCAAAGTGTTACTCAGCAGCCCAAGGATGGGGGAGGCGAAACGTCATTGGGGTTAGTGTGTGATCACTATAATAGAAGGCGTCGTATTCCACTAAAAGCAGACACTATAGGAAATGATATTGGTTCCAAAACTAAGCTGAATTAAGTTTGTTTCCAGAAACACTTGAAAGATAGATGCAAACGGAGGAAAACTTTGTGTTTTTGGAAATCTAACTCTGTTAAAACCCTAATCATTGTAATATTAAAAGTTGCAAGTTTTAAATTGTGTAGTTTGTTACAATAGGATAGTGCAGCTATTCTAAAAATAGTAATTTTACCAACACGTGACTGAGAAAAACAGACATTTGACAACAATGACTATTAAAAGTGTAAAAAGATTTAGAATTATATGAGTCGAATTTTTATTGTTGAATTTTAAAACATTTGGTAAGTTGAAAAAATTGCTTCATCCTCCATTTGATTTCCTTCCGCTGGTTTGTGCTTCTGGATTCCTTTTTGCTCATTTCACTATGTTATAAAGCTAACTTTATAAACAAACGTGCCCTTTGTTTTCAAAAAATATTTTTCATGCTTACTTTTAAATCTACCGTATTTATGTTCCATCCTTGGATTTCAAAATTTTTCAAAACAGGACGTGGGGTAGCTGGACAGGCGACCCGAACAAATATTTTCGCCAAAAGTATTCTGGAGGACAAGGATGTTGGAATGGGCCCGATCGCTCTACTGAGGTACGTAAACATTTTTAAATGCAGATTAGGGAGTTTGAAATTTTTAGTTTAGTTTTTTGTTACCTGGTAAAGAATCCAAAAGCCATAAAATATGTCCTGTTGCAATTGTTTTAAAACCACCATCGACGGTACGAATATCGCTATCATCACAATTGCCGTCATTATCATCTCCACCATCATCATCATCACCATCATTACCATCATTATCACCACCACCATCATCACCATCCTCATCATCATCACCATCATCATCATCACCACCACCATTACCATCATCACCATCATTACCATCATTATCACCACCATCATTATAACCACCACCACCACCTTTACCATCATCACCACCAGCATCATCATCATTATTGCACCACTACCATCATCACTATCAACATCACCACCATCATCATCACCACCACCACCACCATCATCACCACTACCATCATTACCACCACCATCATCATTACCACCATTATCATCACCATCGTTATCAATCATCACTACCATCATCACCACCTTATTATCACCATCGTTATCAATCATCATCACTACCACCATTAATTTACGTTTTATTTTTTATTACTTCCTTCTTTTCTCATTGTTTTTTCTTTCACAGGTAAAGTTGTCTTGTGGCTCATCTGATGAGCTTATTAGTGTGACAGAGCCAAATCGCTGTGAATATTATATGGAGTTCAAAACTTTAGCATTATGTGAAGATCTTTCTTCGCAACCCGTCGATCTTCACGAAGAATTGTGATTATAGGTGCCATGCAAAAATTATTAGATAACAAATTGTCAAATACCATTTCTGTCAGTTCATACTGCCCATTCAATCATACAAACCGAAAGACATCAATGCAATCTCAAGTGTTAATATAAGGCTCTCAAAAGCAGTATTCAGAGGATAGAATGGTTCAGATTGAGTGAGAGTGGTTGTGAACTAGAATTTCTCAGTACTTCTTACTTATGTAAACAGTTTCGAATGGATTTCGCAACATCTTTTGATAATAAAAATCGGTTTCAGCAGTTTGGTTTGTTTATGGTACCGTCTACACTAGTGTAGTTGTCCATCACCTGCTTCAACCAGTCTCTCAGTAGGAGGAGTGGATTGGGTTAACATATTTCCCCACCCCTCCCACCCTGGTACATTTGAAGCGTAAATCGTAAATTAGCCGACAAACAATAAATTGATTTGAATACATTTTTCATGTTTCTTGGGCTCAAATATCACGTACATGTCTAGTAAATGCTGAATTTGAGATATTTAAGCTAAAAAAGCTATTACTAATTCGGTTCCACATCACTAATTTGATAAAAGAAAGAAATAATAGGTTAAGAAAACGAGTTGACTGAACGCAACCTCACAAAGCCGGACATTTGACTATTTTTCGAAATGTTAAAACGATTCTAATCTTTATAATGGCGTCAAGATGAATGCGAAACGTAAGATACTAGCGATAACCTTTATTTTATACTCATTTTTGCTCAAAAACATTATAGTCCGAGTTTTTCAAATTTGAATAATCACCACATTGCTTGATATGTAATAGTGTAAGTTCGACAAACGCTTGTTAGGGCCTGTTTACATGGACATAGGGTCACCCTCCTAGGAGGGTCACCCTACCAGAAGGGTGACCCTCTGTTGTTTTTCGTGGTTGTGTTTACATGTTAGGTAGGGTCACCATAGG
>JAOTRI020102281.1:0-14021 GCA_028564885.2 Zoanthus sanctaehelenae
ACACGATCCCTGGGCACTACACAACGTGGGATGTTTCCATGGCAATGCCTTATATGGGTTAGAGAAAGCCAAATAATTGTTTTCATACAAAAAATTGTTCAAAATGGCAAAACCTCCCAGTAGTCAGAGGGTTAAATTGTTAACAATATCCTTCTTGCTTGCTTCAAAACCTCCCAGTAGTCAGAGGGTTAAATTGTTAACAATATCCTTCTTGCTATATGAATGAGTTATTGCAGCATTTCATTTGAGCACTTCTGTACATGGTATAAAACCACACTACTAGACTAATACGCTGAACCTGTCTGTAGGTTTATGTTAATAAACTGCTGGTCTCAACAATAAGTGAAGGAGGAAGTTTTGGAGAACTGGCATTGATTTATGGAACACCCAGGGCTGCTACAATAAAAGTATGTTAACATTTTATTGAATTATATAATTTATTTGCCTGATGGGACTTTATAAAGTCAGGGCTCAAAGTTAGTGACCAGCGACTAGATTTTTAATTGGTTGCCTAAAAATTCATGTGTGGTCACACTTAGCATTTAGCATTAAGGATTAGATAAAATATGAATAAGTGATTTGCAATGGGTGCTCTGTTTGGTTCTTACATTATTTTATATCTTTTTATAGACCTTTCATAAATGGTGACCATTTAAACAACATTCTTTTGTCTTCATTCACATTAGCCTTACTAGCCTCGTTTGGGATGAGATATTTTGAATTTCCAGCTCAAACTCGAGGCTAGCGAGGCTAATTTGATAGAAGACAATTAAAGAATACTAAAATGTTTGCCATTTATGAAAGAGGTCTATAAATCTGCCATTTAAGACAGATAAAATTTTGTAGGCTTTAGGGAATGGTTACCTTATATTTTACTTCATTGTGTTTTAGGCCAAGACAGATATGAAACTGTGGGCTATAGATAGAGACACGTACAGAAGGATTCTTATGAAAAGTCAGATTCGCAAGAGGAAAATGTATGAACAATTCTTGGAAAAAGTCAACATTCTGGAATCTCTTGACAAATGGGAGAGATTGACTGTGGCAGATGCACTGGAACCAGTGAATTTTGAAGATGGAGAAAATGTTGTGGTCCAAGATGAGCACGGAGATGAGTTCTTCATTATTCTGGAGGTTCAAGACTATCCTCTTTTTCTAATTAAAGTTTTTTAAAAATTATTTCTTTTTAGTTTGAACCTAGTAGGCAAATAGCACTTTATGCATTTTGATTGGTTGATCAAACACTGGATATTCTGCACATGTACTGACTCATTTTGCTTTCATTGTCAACTGGTAATAGACTATATTGCTCTTGAGGAAACCTGATGCAATTTGAGAAAATCCCAACAAATCTTTTACCACATTTGTTCTATCACCTTCTTACAGATGTACCTTGTCAATTTCACAGCTTGTTTCATTATTAAAGCAAGAAACATATGCTTAGGTAAAGTACTTAAAACTAAAATAATTCAAATGTGAAGGCAGGCTTCAAAACTATTCCAAAGAGAGTTGGTAATGACGTATATTCATTTCATGATTCTATGTAACTAATGGTGCTGCAACATAAAAAGATGATTGTTGATACGTGTGTAAACAAACAATCAGATACAGCAGATTTGGAAGCTAGATGGAAGATTTTTTTTTAATCTTTGTGTTTTGTACGGGCTATCTATCCATGGCCCTCCAAACAATGCAATAGCTTGTGGAACCAACTTTAAGAGGCAGGGTTTTCCCTTTGTTGCAAAAATTGGCTGATGTGGTAATGTGCTGTTCAGGTAAATGGGTGGAAATTACTGTACTACGTATTAAAAAAACTAAACTGATTTTAATTAAGTCCTTTCTATGTAGAATAAAGTGAGATGGTACGGGCATGTGTTAAGGAGGGATAATGGCCATGTTTTGAGAAAAGGATTGGAGTTTAAAGTGAAGGGAAAGAGGAAGCGAGGACAACCGAGGAAGACATGGAGATTGCAGGTGGAGAAGGAGAGTAGGAGTGTTGAATCGAGCGAGATGGGAGTGGGAGAGATAGCTGGCCAAGTGGGGTAAATCTGGCCACCCATGTTTATGGGGATAAAACCAGTTCAAGACTGGATTGATGATGATGGTGATATGTAGAACAGAAATACAGTGTACCTATCGGTTCTTTTTTAACTATGTTTGTTAACTATTTGTTTTCTGCCAATGCATTTTTTAGGGACAAGCAGTTGTTTTGCAGCGTCGCTCATCAGGTGATGAATATATGGAAGTCAGTAAATTATCAACTTCAGATTATTTCGGTAAGGATACTGCACTACAGTAGATTTAATACTGCAGTTTAAAACTCAAGTTTCATACTTTTTTATAACTTTTGTAAAATATAAACAATTTATTTATTAACCTTTCAGTCAATCATGCTATTCATTTAAACCGCTGGTTTTCTTGTAGAGCAAACATTAAACTAATTTTTAGCTTTTCTTTAAAAAAATTTAGGTCAAAAAGTAATATACTGGAAGTTTCGATGTTAATTCTTAAACATGATGAAACTTTCTTTGGATTTAAACTTCACTCAAAACATTGTTCATAAAATTAACAAAAGGTCCTTCAGTTTTAAAATAATCCCCTTCCCCTCATCCCACATGACTTTTGTTACAATCTTGATTATAATATTATATGTATGTAAAATAAAGTGCATGCAAAAAACCTAGAAGCATTTTACAACTCATTTTAGTATAAATTTACAATGTTCTAGATATTGTGAATCTGTTAATTTGATTGACTCTTTCACTGTTTTCTATCTGCTGATAGAAAACAGTTGTGAACAGCCAATGAAAATCATTCTTCTATCAATTTTGAAGCTTTGTGTACACGACTGACAAGAATCCTTTGCGGAAAAAAATGGCGTAGCAACAATTTGCCGAAATTTTGGAATATTTTATTGAAAGAGTAGTTTCAGAAAAAACGAAAATAGTGACAAAATATGGAATGGAAAGTTTTAATGGTAAGATAAAAGTATTACCTGTGTATCCATAAGAAAGATTTGTTTCACACCTCAGTGCACATCATATGCAGTGTTTGAAATCTTTGTAAGCACAATGAAACATTTTTTCCTAAATGTTACTCCACATTTTTATGCAATGAGAACATTGTAAATTTATACTAAAACAATTAGACTACTGGAACTCGTTTTCTACGAGTGATAGTCAACTCAGGTGTGCCCTTGTTGATTACTTGCTCGTAGAAAACTTGGGCTCGTAGTCAAATTGTTAAATAGAAAATGTAGGAGCATAAAAAATCAATCCCAGACAAACACAGGTGTTTGGAGTAAACAAGATCTGTACTTGTCAAATTCGATCATGGTGAAATCTTATCCTTTCTGTTACCACTGCTCTTTCTGGAAGAGGAGGTTGTTGTAACTAACCCTCCCTCCATGTTTCTGGTACGACCTCCCAGGGTAAAAACCTTTAACACAATATCTCATCAAAATTTGTATTAATTACACCTATTCTACTAAAAAAAAGTTACATAAGAAGAGCGTTTTAAAAAACATGTAAATTTTACACTTTTTCAAAAAAGGCTTATGCCTTGATTTCTGGGATGATAGCGATTATATAAACGACAAATAAAATGGAATGAAACATTAGTTAATGAACATGTTCCTAATTGCCATTCCCTTCATAGAAGAGACTTATTTTCAGTTTGAACTGTTATATCTCTAAACCTAAAATGTTAATGCAAAATCAATAGAAGAACTTCTCTAACAACTTTTTTGCTCGATTCCAAGTTTAAAAAACTATTTTGATGAGATAGGCACATTAAAGTCGAATAAAATAAATTAATTGGAAATTAGGTTTCAAAGTGCCAAAAGCAAAATAGTTAATAAGACGAAAGTGAGGGGTTGCAACACCCTTCCCTCCCTTTCCGAAGGAGAGGGTTAATTAGGATTAGTACTCCAAAGCTTACAGTAAATGATTGTAATACCTCTACATATTCCCTCAGGAAAGTATCATATGTTACATTATCTCTCAGGAGTGTAATCTTTTAGTTAGTTAGCTAAGGAGCAGAAGGCTAGGAATTTCATTTCTCATTTTCTGTTAAAAACTGTCTATTTTGCCATTGCCATTTTCTTTTTTAGGTGAAATAGCATTGGTTCTTAATAGACCTCGTGCTGCCACAGTTCAGGCTCGAGGCCCTCTCAAGTGTGTGAAGTTAGACAGACAGAGGTTTGAGAGAGTCCTTGGTCCATGTATTGACATACTGAAGAGAAACATCCAGCAATACAATAGCTTTGTGTCTCTGGTGGTGTGATTGTCCAAAATGTAAACAGATTCTTGGAATATTGAATATAAAATATACTTAACCAAGAAATCATATAGGAATAAGTTACAAGAGATGTCATATGAATGTGTCTTTAATGTAAATCTCCCTATTTCGTCAATTTACAGGTAGAAAGCTGTTAAATATTTGTCTGGTTCTTACATTTGTGGCATTGTGAAATAACATAATGAATTTAGCAGCCAATGTCACTAATATGAGCAACATTTCCTCTAGTGAAAAAAAAAGAAAAATATTGTTTTATTCATTGTTTCGTTTACTGAAATACAAAATAATTTATGTACAGTATAGTCCTGATAGGTAATGTCATGCAGTTGTTTTTTTTTATTAAATCCTTTTGAACTGAACATCTCAACCTCCATTAACAATCCTCTTTCTTTATTTGGTATTGCAAAGGTGTTTCACTCTTGTTTTTTCCCTTTTTCTTTTAAACTATCTAGAACAATTAAATATAATTATTCTATCTGAGTATTTCTTTTTAACGTACAGCTATTTATTAACATATTATATTTCAGTATGTTTACACTATTGTACATTTACAGTAACAACAACCGTTAATTTACTTTTCTAAAGTCATCATGGTGTAAGTTTGTCAACCAGATTTTGAATCGATCAAAATTAATATCTGTGTTTATTTAAAAATTAATTGCTTATAGTGAGAATTTAAGTTTCTAATATAAAAAAATAATGGCATAGCAGTTAATTTGCCCATAAATTTTATTGTTTCTAGTCCATCATATGTTTTGCATGAACATTAGAGCAACACATTAAAAGCCAAGATATCTAGGTGCTAAACAAGGAAGGTGTTTAGGTCTCCAATTGGATAAGATCTAAGCCTATACCTGAAGTTTCCTAACATTGTTGGATCAAGATGTATTTTTATTTAGTTAATGATTCTTGTTCTGAAAGATTACTTCATTATAAATTCATCAAATGCATTGATTACAAGCAGTTTTTTTTAAAAATATTTTTGTTTGATCACTTTTCAAGTCCATAAATTGTTTCAGTCTAAAAAGATGCAAAAACAACTGCTTTTAAAGACTTTCAGTTTATAGAGTAACTTTAGATGAAGGAGGTAATTGATAATGCATGGATTTCTAAAATGACTTATTCAATCGCCAATTTAAAACTTTGCAGTTATTTTCGACAATGTGCAGATATTCAAAAAATTGATGTTCATTGTTTGAAAGAAAAAAAACAATCATCTGCAAATACATTATACTGTGGTTTCAGGTTATTGTACAACCAGTGTTAATGTATTGTTAATTGTGTTATCATGTTGAATGAATGTTTGTAAATATCTCTTATTGCGTTCTTAAACTCTCATTCAGTGTATGGCGGTTATAGAACTCAGATTAAAAGACAAGCATTGCAATTTAGTTTGGTTTATTAACCTTTATATTTACAGGCCTTCATTTGTTGTAATAGAAATTGTGGGATGGTGAATAGCCTTTTAAAAGAAACTAATCATCAAATTTGTAATATCAATTGTTGCTAAATCCTTTACGAGCCTTATCATTGGCCTGTGGGGCCGGAGCTTATCTCCAGTTTCTGTAGTGTTAAGCGGATGAGAGTCACTGAATCCCCCTGGACGGGACACTAATCCATTGCAGGTTAGATCCCAGCAGACGCTGGTACTCATTTACCTACCCCGGAAGGATGGAAAGCTGAGTTGGCTTAGGTCGGAAAAGAAAGTCACACAAATATTCGAATCTCGGCAAACTGCTAGGACCTCGTGGCTGGAAGATAGAGATCTTACCAACTGCACCAACTCAGTCCGCCTAAAATCTTCGTTGAGATTGGCCAAAATTGGTGAAAGTGTAAATATCATTACTTATTCAGGGGGCTAATAGATTAAGAATCACCAGTTTTACTAATTCAGATGCTGCAGCTCATGTCGTTATAGAAAGTCTTTATATTGTTTCTGTGTTCAGTACAAACATACGTGTCTCTTCATTATACACTTGAAGGTTTATTTTTAAAGATTGAGTACTGTGAAATACAGCGTTGCTTTTCCATCCAAATCTGAACAACCCAAAGTTGGAGAACTATCAGCCCTTATTTGAAACTCTGAAATTTGGTAATAGATTATTTTTTCAAATATTATAAACATTTTTCTTTGTCACGCAAGCAAGAAAAGGATCTAGAGACCTATGGAATATCTTAGTTTTACTTGAAATTATGAATACCTATAAAAAGTGTTTTCATACATGATACATGAAAACTAAATTCACTTGCTTTAAACTGAAAGATGACACTTTAAAAATAGAAGTTGCATTTAATTATATTCAGTGCGGCAACCGTGCTGGTTGATACGGCTCAAGTAATAAGGTAGAATTTTCTGCTGCTATTCGTTACGGTATATAGCCTGGAGCATTAACTGTGAACGTGTTTTTATTCAACAAAGTTTCTAGATGATTTGACCTTCAAATATACTCGCTCTTCAGTAATTTCTTGTACCACCTGTTTTACTCTATCCAAACAAATGCTGGCATCACTGTTTGCTGTTTCTGTTGGTATCAAATCAAAATGGTTTGTGTAACGCTCAATTAAATGTAAAAAATAGGGAAATAAACTAGTTTTTTAAAAAAGTTCCTTGAGGTAAAAACTTACTTTGAGTATGAGGACCCTATAACAGGGTCGTAACGAGGGATATGGGATCAGGGATCACAGCCCCGGGATCAGGGATCAGGGATCACAACGCATGGGATCGGGATCAGGGATCACAGCTCAGGGATCACAGCTCAGGGATCAGGGATCACAACGCATGGGATCGGGATCAGAGTATTTTCATGGTATCCAGGATCAGGGATCAACATTTTTGGGAAAAATATGAGATCAGTCACGAAAAAATATCCCTCGTTACGACCCTGCTATAAGGCTATATCACTTCACAATACTGATAACAAATAAACCACTTTGCCCATTAATCCAACAATATTAATTTATTAAGAAAACATGTTTATCATATAATTATCCATAAAATATTTATATATATAAGTATTTTATGGATAATTATATGATAAACATATTTTCTTAATAAATTAATATTTCTCCCTTTTGAAAACCTGTGAAAATAACACGTTACCATTATTACACCTTGAGTGTGCTTCACGGCAACTTTGCGATTCATTCAACATGGCTGCTAAGCGATTTTCTGCAGAGCGTGAATGAAAACGAGCTTCAAACTATGTTAACACTATCAATGGAGGAACTTTTAACATCAATCTGGCATCCTCAGCTTCAACACATTGAAGTTTAAGTAGAAGTGTCAAGTCTGTTAAGAAATATCGACGATTTATGGCCATCGATTTATCGGATAGCAGTCAAGAAACTTAGTAAAAAATGAGCATTTTTCTCTTTTAAAGACTATTTTGTTGATATTTACTCGTTTTGTCGCTTTACATGGATAATTATATGATAAACAGAATATGACATGGTCGCTTGGAGATACAGATTTTATCTTTGAATTTTATCGCTACGCTCACTCGTGAGATATTTTTTCAACACTCAAAGGTAAAATCCGTATCTCCACGCGCCTATTTAATATCCTCTATTTATTATATACTACTCAATAAAATATCTTGTTTCTGATTGGCCAATGGCGAATGCATAAATAGGTTATAGAGTGCAATACAGAAGTTGTTAAGGAAATTGAAGAATTTTAAACAGATTTGCGGACTTTGCCGCCTTTAATAACTGAAAATGTAGCTTTCGAAATAATTTCTTACATTTTTCAAAACTTCACGCTTCAGGGCAAAAATATCGGCCAATCATCTGACAATGTCCTGGCCACTTTCTAAGAATGAAATAACTTTTTTTTTAAAGAAATGTTATTTATACAGCAACATTTGTGGTAAATATATTGAGGATTTCTAAATTGAAGGCGCATAACAATAAATAAAACTCAAACACCTAAAAAACACAATGTAATATATTTTTTGTAAAAAAAAATTGTTCGTACATAACAGGGCATGACCGAGCTAAATTTGATATGGCCAGTCATCTTGTCCGGCCACTAACAAGACGTTATTTTAGCCTTGCGCTTCATTTGCCAGTCATTTCAAATAAAACATGTGAGCATATTGGAAACCATTGAAGCGCTTTATGTAGTATATAATGCGTACAAATTTGAGTAATTTTGTTGAGAATATGATAAATAAAAAATCATATGAACCATTTCGTGATTTATGGGCACTCGTGATGTTTTGAAAGTTCTCAAAATGCACTCGCATACGGCTCTTGCAACTTTGAGAAATTTCAAAACATCACTCATGCCCATAAATCACGAAATCGCTTGCGTTTATACGATTTCCTATAGGCTATACTTACTAGACAGTTCAGTATATAGTATGGCTAGATATTTTTACGAGTCTCGTATTATTTTGACAAGCCCCTTTGGGCTCGTCAAAATACACAGGATGAGTAAAAATATCAGCCATACTACATACTAAACTGTTAATAAGTGATTTATTATCCAATCTTATATTCGAGGAAAATAAAATACCACGACACGCGCGAAAAACAAGTTTTCTGAAGTACGATATTTGTACTCGCCCCAGACCCTTTCATGCCATGGATAAAATTATTTGGATAATAAATTTGTTTACTATTTTCTTAAATTTATGTACCTTCATTTTCTATCAGTTTTTCGGCATCGGTGATTGTTTTCAGTCGAGCAGCACCTCTCAGTCCTTGTAAATATTTTATTAACACCTTAAAGTCTTCATCTGGAACCTGATATCAATGATATACTAGAATCAATTTTGATCAGGGTTTATCTCGATAAACAGGTGGCTGGATTTACCTCACTCTGGTAACGATTCCTCCTATACCACCACTCTATCTCGCTCAATTCATTGCATTCTTCACACCAAGACTCTTGCTCTCCTTCTCCACAACCCTTTTGAGTACAGCAACTCTCCACATTCCTTGAACTTCACCCACCCAATTCTTGCCTTTCCCCTAAATATATAACACAAACTTCTTAACGTTTATTACTCTTCATCTAGCAACTCCACCGGCTCAACTAATCCATTAAGTTTGTTTCTTGCATCTTCCACACACAAAATCTCTCCCCAACTTCTGGGTCAATCTCTTTACTTAAGCACTTCTACCATGTATCCACTTCACCTGAACCACTCACTAAAACTTAATGTATTTCTTCATGTGTTTCTCCTTCAGTCCCCGGATGCCTCCTTCCACTTCCGAAACTTCTCCCTCAGTCCTTACATCGTTTCGCTTGTCAATTAAGTCATCCACATACAACATTTCACTTGCTGAGCCACTAATCACACTCCATAAACACATCAACCACAATCACAAAAAGCAATGGTAACAATATGGACTGCAGGTGCACACCGACTTTCACCTGAAACTCCTCGGACAACACTGATGCTATGAAGGTGCTAAGACTACAATTAACAATTATTGGATGAGGTTGAATATGATAGCGATAATTATCAAGGCCAAAGTTTGAGTTATCTGCAGAAGCTGAAGGCTGAGGCGGATAACACGAACTGAGTCCTTGATAATTATCGCTATCATGCGAAAACCGAATCCAATAATTGTTTTATTTAAGAAATAAAACATTTTTTCTGTGCCTTCATAGCGCTATGAAAACCGAGGTGCACGTTTGGGAGAATTCGAGAGCTGATCAGTAATAATGTTATTACCATTGCTATGCATATGGTTACATATATATCCTGTGCTATAGTTATTTGGCTGCATATATTTATGAAGATGGTTCTTTTTGTTGCCTTTTACAACGTCGTCCATGTGGAATTCAACGATGATATGACTGATAAATAGAGGATTTTATACGGTGGTGCGAGCATATGAAGTCTATCTTCGAGTGGTAAAAATATTTCTCGAGTGAGCGCAGCCACTGTGTAATTTTGGTTTTGTTACATAGATACAAGTGTTTCGAAAATAAAAAAACACTAAGCGAAAAAGACGGTAAAAAAGAAGGAATGATTTCAACGATATCTTAAGGATATAAAAAAATATGTCATTCGTATCCCCCGGATGTAGTTTTATATGAAATTTACGAGTGGCGTATTTTTCAGTAAAACACTTATATCTATGTAGTAACTATGAATATTACATGGCAGTTTTGAGATTTAAAGTTTTGAAACTTCAGAACAATCTCAGGCTGAGGCTCTTAACAGTATGAAAATGTTTTACATAAAGACTTGTCTTACATAAAACTCATCAATTAACATAGCCGCACAATTTAAAAGTTTTAAAACACAAAAAGACTTCTTGAAACTTTCACATTTATTCTAAATTAATGCGAGGGCATCGTTTTGCAATGCCTTAATTGATTGATTCTATTATGTTTTTTCTCCAATTTGAGCTTTTAAAAATATAATCATAGTTAAGAACAATTTGAGGCTGAATTCACCAAAAAATTAAAACATAAGTAGTCTCACGATGTTTCACATTTATTATAAAATGAGAGACAATTTCGTTTTGCAATACCTTGATTGTTTTTATTGTTTTTCTTCAATTTGAGATGCTAGAAATATGAACAGAATTAAGAACAATTTGAGGCTGAATTCACCAAAGAATTAAGAACAATGGGCCTTGAAAATTGTTCTGGGTTTTATGAGAAACTTTAGTGAAAATACAATCGATTAAAACTGCCGTTTCGATGTCACTGACATCATTATCAAATTAAGTGAAGTATTAAGGTTCAGTGTTTGAATTATATTAAGTTCGCAAAAGAAAACTATAATGATAAACAAAGTATAAAATAGAGAGCAGTTTTCCCAATGGATTCCATTAAACAAAAACGTTTGCACGCACAGAATCAGATTGTGTGTTTAAACTTGCCCTTCGTGCTTGAATGAGCAACATTTCATAATTGAGGCAATCCAGTTTTCCGAACACTTTTTTAAGATTGTAAAGTTATCGACGACTAGAATTTTTTGTCTGCGGGGGGAAATTAATTAACTCCTTGTGCGGGGCCAAACTCCACAAACCTTCACAGGGATCTCCCATATACAAACAGGGTTTCTAGTCTAACACTATATGTTAGAAAAAAAAAAGTTTTCCTGGCGGGGACAACTGCCCTCTCCCCCTGCCCCTCCGCTATGTACGGCCCTGAATGAAATTAGGAATGTCAAGGAAGCCATGTGCGTTTTGAGATGTTTGCCAATGGTTGGAGCTACAGTGTTTTCTCGTAAAAAAGCGTTTACTTCAATTTGGTTGCGTACATATGATGAACTTAAGTTCAGTTAGCAGAAAAAAGGTTTTGACAAAAACGTTTCGTGTTTTGACATATTTACCTGAATCATTTACATGTAACGTCTACAGTACAGGCCTAATTTTAATAATAATTTATAAATATATTCTAACATTCTATGTGTTCACTTTTATCACAAAAACATGAGTATTTTACTGTAAATTAAGTCACTCGTACATTTAATAAAACAATTTATCATTTAATTATCCATAAAATACTTATATTTCTCCCTTTCAAAAACTTGTACATGTTATTTTCACTAGCAAGGGTTCATTAACGTCTTTTACGTCTCTTTACTTTTTTGAGTACTCAAAAAAGTAAAGAGACGTAAAAGACGTTAATGAACCCTTGTCACTTGTGAAAATAACACGTTACCATGGTTACACCTTGAGTGTGCTTCACTCGCACTTCGCACGCTCACTTGTGAGATATTTTTTCAACACTCGAAGATAAAATCCGTATCTCGTAAATACTTTTACCACTCGAAGATAAACTTTATATTTCGCGCCACCGTGTAATATCTTCTCAGTTTATCAGAACTTTATATATATGTCTATATTTGACTGGGTCTTAACAGATCATACGTAACACACGCTATCTTTGTACACATATCTTTCAGCGATACATTCTCATTTGCGCGCTATTCGAAAACTAGAAGTTAAAAACTTTCCTATAAACTCGAATATGAGACAGTGCATTTACTTTTCAAGATTTTTATAATAACATAATTTTTGAGTTACAAATTGGGACTCAACATTTTCTTTGACAAATTATAAGACTTTTAAACTTTCTGCTAACCAAAAACTTTAACTTTTCGATTCCTTGTTTGTGCTAAATCAGTAAACGATTGTTTTTGCTACAATTTTAACTTTAGTTCAATAATTTTCTATTTGGACGCTCGAGTCGGAGAGTCGTATAATTAATAAACTTAATGATAATTTTCTATTTTGAATTTTTGGAACAGCCGACTAAGCTTCGTCCAAAAACACTTATTTTAGTTACTATACTCCAAAAAAGAAGTCAACGTCGAACTGAAGTAGCTTAAAATTTGTTAGTTCTAAGATAATTTTATAATGGGAGGTACTGCGGTTATTGTCCAGAAGCTAATTTAAAAAGCAAACAGATTCAAGTGTTCAGCTCTACTCGCACATATAATGATAATATATAGTTGGTATCGGTAAATGATAATCGATATGTTTTGCCAAGCTAAGTGACATGTTCTTTCAACTATGACTCAAAATTTGCTTATCCTAAAGCGCTGCTCCCGAAATGACAGAGCAAGGTCACGAGCATAAAACCCTTTGGCGTTGAAATGAAATTTTCATCTTTCTCTTCGGCAATTACTGAAAATAAGTGAATATACGACGCTGATACAAACATAGCTCAGTAAAGTCCTACCTTTCAGAATTCTTAAGAGGCTTTATTTTGACGAAGTACTTTTGTGTGGTTAGTGAACATGTTAATGCTTGCAAACAGAACAGATACCGTATTATAAAGACAAAAAATTAGCAATCTTAAGACGTAAAGTTATTAATTATAGATGTATTTTATAAAACTAAATGACAAAAAGTGGAATTAAAACCCGTGCGTTTGACACTTTACAAAACGAAACCTTTAAACGGTGTTTTATTTGAAAATGAACATTTGGAGACGTGTTGGCTTATACCTGCTCGTGAGTTTATAGAGCAGTTTTGGGGCTCATTATTAAAACTTGACATAAATGTGCACTAGTTTATGGAAAATAGGGCGTAAAACTGTCTTTATAGATTTAAAATATTAAAAGGACAAGTTGATTTGCTGCCACAGGTGATTAAACCAGGTGGATTGATTAACTTAACGTTCAATTGTCACACATAAACGCCTTATAGAATGGCTTGTTTCAGAACACGAATCAACATACAGTTGACCGAGTGAAACTTCCATTCAACGAGTCGGCTTGTTAAAGAAAAAAAAGTGTTTTTTGTTTAATGCTTTATTATTTTAATCTGTATATCGAGGCTAGTTTTTATAATTTATTTCAATGGCATTCAGCTGTCAACGAATTTACAAAGATGAATAGGTTTTATATAAAGGTTAAAAACATTTCATGTGAAAACAGAACGATGAAAAGTCTAATTGGTTTTAAAATGCAGATTCTTGTTTTGAAAATTTTAAAATTATTAACAATAATTGTTGAAATTCATTAAATTTTTATTACGTATCTAGAACAGGTTTTATTGATCAGGCAAACTTTTATAATTATTAAGCGAGAATTTTCTTTTCAACATTCGATTAACAAAAATGGCGTTTGTTCATAGGACTTTCAAAGAATTAGACTATAATTTGGAATTTTATCTCACATTTGAGATATTGCCAGATGTTAAGAATAAGCGAATTATTCATAAACGGTTTTACTGCACAGAAAAAGAACATACTGTGTCACGAAACACCGAGTTGAAGGAATTAGCTCGGGGGAAGGGGG